>JAFIDM010005346.1:8400448-8419011 GCA_023159025.1 Thereuonema tuberculata
AAAGTGATTTATAGCTAGGATGGTTGGTTTTTCTAAGAAGGGTTTGATTTATCCCATTATCCACTCGGCCCATTTTCTTTTTAAGCCAGTAGTTAATCTGGGACAATCCTGCTGCGGTCGACCCATAAAAACAAAACTCCGAATTTAATTCTTGAAATTAATTTTCCTACAAACTCAGCAGGAAGCCTGCAAGTGATAAAGACTGAAGATGATTTATGTAGTCCAAGCAAATCTCACCTCAAGGTTTCGAAAATAAAGAAACGAATAAAAAAAAATCCTCAGGCAACAATAAAGAGATATTCGGCGAAGATAAAAACACCCTGCATTTTATCTTGAAAGAACACTTATTGCAAGGATCAAGATTTTAGAAAACCGGTAGTAATATTTTTCATCACAAAAAAGAGACACAAACTTTACCGTTGTTTACTCGCGGACTTTGTAAAATGCCCCAAAAATGTAATAATGTTTTTGTATTAAAGGCTCGTATACCCTCTATTGAAAGTAGACAGAGCAGGAAGGTTCCTTGAATCACTAGCCGAAATGGGATACGGAGACAGTCCGCCCCAATTTGCTTTTAACTCCGGTAAGAAAGCCGTTTGATAAGAAAGAAATTAGCAGAGAGAAATCCCGAATCTTCAACCAGGCTCTTCCAGATCGAAGATAAATGTATTACCACCTGGGTTTGTTTATCATTCATGTCGTAATAAAGAATCTATTAGAAGTGCTCTAACAGTCATCAACTGTTAAATTAACATTTAGCGCAATTAAAAATTAAGGTTAATGGAAAGGATTAGTTAACCGAGTAATAAACTAATTAAGTAATTGCACTTACAGCACATTACTACCATTTTACAGAAACGCTGAATACGTCATATGGACGAATGACAAAATTTTGATATTTTGTTTTTGTCCAGTTTTGCTAAATAAGTATCAAAATATGCATTTATAAGGTTGCATTATGCAAATGCAGCCAAATTACAAAATAAATAGTAACTCCAATGATAAATCTAGAGGTCATGTACCAGAATTATTACTTAGTTAGAAGAAAAGCAGTTAGTTTGTAGTTTTAAATACAATTTTTTTCTTTTAATTTTCGAGTAGATTAAAATTTAGTTGATTCGGCGATGTGTCAAATTTACAGTTTTTATAGTTTTTCTATAAGCGATTTGGGCATTTGTTTACAAGACTGACTTTAAGTGTTAATGGAAAAACTGCAATTTTTTTTTTTTTTTCCGAACTCTTCATTAGGACGACAGTACACGATTGCGGTTAAGAATTTACAATGCTTACAGCTTATTCTGGACCTTTTTTTTTTAAATAGCGGTTATTGGAATATATCTTCTCTGATTCATACATCTAATTGATATTAAAATTTAGGGTACATTATTTATCAGATTCATTTAATAAGCAGCAACATGCAGTAGCGTACCAAGGGGGGGGGGTCCGACCCGGGCCCCCACCTGGGAGGGGCCCCCATCAGCCAGCCTAGGTGGGCCCCACCAAGCAGCTTATTTCCTTTTTTTTTGGTTGTTAAAGCAAGACTAGGGGGCCCCATCCACACAAGATTTCCCTTTTTTTTTTTTTTGGTTGTAAAAGCAAGACTAGGGGGCCTCATCTACAACTCCCGCTCCGGGCCCCCAAAGGCGTTGGTACGCCACTGGCAACATGTTCTTCCGAACATTTTTAAAGATGACGGTTATGTGAAACAAAACTTTCAGGATGTGGGTCGAGAACTTCTCCAAATAAAATTCTTATTTGTGAAGATTTCAAATACTGAGTGATTCAAGACGAGATGTCGTAACTATAACTACTAGAGATCATTACAAGTCACGTAGATGTACATCCAAATTGTTAGAAAAACGAAGTTATAAATCACAAGAACTAAAGTATTAAATTTAACGTGAAAGATTTTGTTTTCTTTAGGAAGTTCAAATGAAACAACATACATTGAATGAATGCCCTTTACATCAAATATATTAGGAATTAAGAAAAAACAATTAAATAACCCTGAGACGGTGAATCGGGAGTAATCTGTGTATAGGAGTTATTCCTATGGATGGTGGACAAATCCCACTTAAGTCTCAAAGAGTTAGAGATACACCCACGCCTCCTAAGGTGTCACGCACTTTATTGAAGTACTTAAATAATTTAGTGCACGACGAGGCATTTTAAAGTGACTAATGCTACGACGCTGTAGGATTATTAGAAATTACAAATTTTATTTCGATTTCAGAACTAATGGCTTTTCTTATGGCTTTTTCCAAGTTTTTAAAAACAAATCATTCTTATAAAATTTACAGTTTTGGGTGTTGAAAATATCATTGTGCATCTCTGTATGGATTTCTACGTGGGAATGCAGAATATCATATTTCAAGCTACTGTAGATTTTGAAATAAATGGTTCACAAAATGTGATCTATTTGGGAATAGAAAGACCCCGTCCTTTCATCTAAATTGCTTAATTATAAAATGAAGATTCAAAGTTGTAGAAATGACAGTGTTACTGTTATTGATTTGTGAAAAGAAACAATTTTAATTAAAAGAACGAAAATAAAGGAAAGGATTATTCAAAAATGTGCCTCCCAAGCATTGATAACTTTATAAGTTCCATCCATATCTTCGTAAAACAATAAGAATCCTAGAAGTCAAATAAACTCTTCCTCTTGAAACTAACAGCAAACACAGAAGAAGTCGATGACAAAATAACAAAGAAATGTAATACCCTTTTGGTAATTTTACAAATTAAAAAAACAAACATAACAAACTAGACTGTTCAATCAACAAAATAACGGCTTTTCCAAATTTATGTTTTCGCCAAATTTGGTTAATTGACAAAGAAAAAGGGCGTCAAAAATTACCTTGGTATTAAGAGACAGTGTCAATTCAAATTTGTAATAATAGTATTATATTTGAAAGTGATCTTAATCCAAAAATAGCAAAGCAGACGCTTACCTTTAAGAGAATTGAAACCCGCTGTGTGAAACATAAAGATTTATTACAGCTGGATTAAAGTGGAATGGAACAGCGTTTCTTGTGTCTCTTGAAACAAAACCCCGATCGATGACAGTTGGTTCGAGTTCAATGACCCTCAATCATACAAAACCCACAAAACAATTCAACTTAGCTGGTTTAATTTGGCGAAGCAGCAATATTTCTATCAACTCTTTTACTAACTCGCTTTTTATTTTTTTATTTTCTATTTTAACTTAATAATGTTTAACTGCGCCAATATTTACTATTAGCTTTAAAAATATTTGCCTTAAGGACAAAGGTTAAGTGATGAAGAAGAAGAAGAAAAAGCTGATGCAAAACCCTCTTTGTTCGAAAACATGGGACTTTTTTTTTTCCCCCATTCATTTCTGAAAAATAAAAGAAGCCATTTTAATATCGTCGAAAGAAACCTCCCAATATTTTCGAATGATCTTCAATGACAGAATAATTGAAACAAATCAATTCACAGTTTTATAATAAATCAATACCAAGCCATCCCAAACTGTCAAACACTTGCATTCTTAAAGCTAACTATTGATTGGCGCGCAAAACTCATTTATTCAAGCTGTGTTAATTCAAGGATCAGGTACAATTTCTATCACGGTCTCTTTGGTACACCATCGGCATATGAGCTTGGAGGAGAGTTATTATCGCCCAAATATTCCAAGTGGAAGCGATGCCCGCATTGAGTTCATTTAGTATGTCTAGACCCGTATTTTACAACCAATCGCGCGATTCTGAGTAAGTGTCAATAGTCGATTCAGTATAGATAAACTTCTTATTTTGTCCATTTACAGCTCTTTTCCTGATTCGATCAAGTGGCTACCTAAAACCGAAAGTGGCCTAGATCGGAAGTCGGATTTTTCTCCAGTCCATGGGGAGTTCTACGAAATGTAACTCCTAGGTCTCCGATTCCCAGTTTGCTCTATGAAGGTATCACACATACACAGAGACGGGATCACTAAAAACTAAACATAAAGGAAGTTGAAAGACTACATGTTTTTCTACTAACAAAGGCTTCCTGTAGTTCTCCTTGTGAACTGATGTAGCATTAATTGATACTGGCGTTATAGTTGCAATTTTAACTATTTTTTTTTCCCCTTACAAAAGTTATAGCGAAAGTAATCAGATCAAACATCAGGCAATGATAGTTACGATATCTGGTAAAAAAACATCAAATTCTACTAAAATGTTTTGTATTGCTTGGGAATATTGGCTGGAGTAAAAGAAAATCTTAATTAAAAAATGCAACAATCTCTTCCCGATGACAACTCAAAGTGCGAATCCTAACTTTAGCTTTGTGCCTTGCGATTGATATCTTTCTTGAATTATTCGGGCACGTTAAACTTCTTTTAATTGTGATTGATGTTTCAGGGTTTTCTTTTTCAACGTTGTTGTCTCTCGTCAGTCGTTAGATCTCAAGTCTGGTTTTAGCTACTGAATTAGATGAATTTCCAAATAAACCATTCATTCAAAATATGAGCAAAGAATATTTATACAGTAGCTCTGTGTTCTTATAGTTGTAAAGTTCTCCAATAGTAGAAGCTAACAATATCATGTAGGGTCAGTAGAAGAATGGATTTCATTCTGTATGTAAGATCTAACTTAAGAAAAAGTTACAATAATCTGCAACCCTGTGTGATGCCTCAAACAAATTAGCCCCAATTCAGTTCTTACAATGAAGTTGCTAGCATTACAACATGTCAATGTTTCATTTACACTTTAATGACGAAACACTGACGCAATTTTTGGGATTTGTTTCTACCAATCACAAAACAGGGCATCTTAGAACAGTTAAAATTCATAGGCGGAAGATTACATGACATCATTTCAGTAAATTTATAAAAATAAACAGCGACACAATCTATAGATAAATAGATATTATAAGGATGTCTTCTAAGAAACACGATAATAAGATCTTGTAATGAATGCTCTTCATGTCCTTCATTCACAAAGACACAGAGATTAGTCATGCGTTTTATATTCAGCTCCAGACGAATCCAAAAGAAAAGAAAAGAAGAAAAAAGAAAAGAAAAGTTACTTACTTCCAACCAGTTGAGGACCGGTCCGCAGTTAATGAGATTGCCAGCGATAGTAGAGAACCTCTCCAGGTATTCTGTTAGCATACTACGAATGGCATCCTGTAAGAAAACAAGCAATTCATGAGTCTACGTTTTATGTCAAGAACATTTTTTTACAATTCTTAATTTTAAATAAAGGATTTACTAATATTAAATGTCAGTAATAATAACACAAAAATGTTTCATCAATTTAGATTTAATTTTTATACATTAAATGTCTGAAATTGCAAAAACTGCCAAAAGTAAGACGATAAAATAAATTATTTGATAATTCCTCATGTTTTGAGGTAATGGGACGGAAGATAAGGTTCAATAAATGGTAAAACATGGAATGGACAAAGGGATAAAAATGGTACCCGACTTTTGGTTACGCATGTCTAAAACTTCAGGGGCGAGATAAAAGATTCTCTAATCTCGTATTCTTTTACCTCAAATTAACAGCAAATAACACCTAAGTTCCCTATTAATACTTGTAGGTTGAAACCATTTACAATAGATTTTGTTTTCAAATACACTCTACAAAATATCTCTAATAAAATTGTTTGCTCTATGACTCTACATTAATTCTTATTCTTTACTAAGGTAATTTTTAGATAATTCAACTCTGAGAGAGATTTTTCTTTGTTTAAATTTATAATAAGTATAATATCAAATTTTAATACTTTTATATTTATGGTGTGTGTTTTAGCAACTGGTATCGGCTAGACTGTAATTTCTTTAATTTTATATAACTATTTTTTTATTTAAACAAATAAATAAGATAAATAAATCTTTTGTTAGTTTGCTTGAATAACTGACTTAAAGTAATTATTATTATTACTTTAAACAACTGTATAGATTTGTTTAAACAACTGATTAGATTCATAAGTTCCAGTGAATCTTGTTACCGATTTCAGTTTGTAAGTAAAAGGCGTGGAGAGAATTGGGCCAATTTTTTTTTAAACATCAAATCTTCGAGGGATTAACTTATTTTTCACGTAAAAATATGACTCAACAATAAAAAAATAAGATTTTCGTAATCAATACATTTACGGCTAAAATAACGAGGAGATCTGAGGAAGTCGAAGAAGTGAGAGAAGCGGGATTGAATTACCAACAAGTTAAGTTTATTCAGACCAAAAAAAAAAAGGTTTTGATGCGTGGGAGTTTCACATTGGATTTTCACAAGGAAAAAAAAGACGTTATTGAGATTTTGTTTTTTTATTAAATGAATGATATGATTAAGAAGAAGAAATCTTTACGTCATTATTATTTTTATTGTTATTATTAAATTCAATCATAGAAATTTCAAGCATAAAGTTCAAATTTGTTAATTTCAGAACATTACTAAAACTGCTTTAATGAAATAGAGGGAAAAAATATATATTATGTATTTTGAATGTATATGGGGTAAATTGATTGCTGTGTCAGTCAGAGATTGTCCACAAGGAAAGAGTTTATGTAAATAGTGTTGAGATACAGGAGCTATGGTTCAGTTAGTTCCAATTGTCAGTCAACGAATAAGTGTTGATTTACCCTGGAAAAAGGAACTTTTTAGATGGACTGAGATATCAAAAGAGAACGATCACAAAATGAAGAACCACTGTTCCAGACAACCTAAAAAAGTCCAATATTGTATCCAAAAAAAATAATATTAATAATAATAAATAAATAAACGAACAGCTGAATCACAATTTGAAATGCCAAGAAAAAAAAAATTCCATTTTTTTATTCGAAAAAAAAAAATATATCCAAATTGGTAAATAACGGAGTAGTTCCTTCCAACAATATTCCAAGGGTTTTTGATGGACTCACTGGCCCACACCACAAGAGCCACAGTACTTTACACAGTGCCTTTACTTTTCCTCCAATGAATTCCTATGAAGTCCACTGGTGCCACCCTGGGATTCAAGTGTAGGCGAAGGGGTCAGAGGCTCTTCCCTGGAGAGCTACCGTGCAGCTGCCGGTTGCTATAGCAACGGTAATCGAGGCGTTGATTTCTCCCACCTGGTCACGAAAAGTAATTAGACGCCAACAATGCACGTCAACGTTGGCATCAGATTTAGAGGAGAAGGAATCAGGTAGGAAAAGAAGTCATTGGACTTACAATAGACATAGTCAAGAAATAACTCATTCATACTAACATCTATACTTCAATATTGATCAATTCCTACTTTAGGGAATACATTTTTTTCTGATTCTTTATGGATTAGGGGATCTCTAAACTGTTTTTCCAAGTTTTTCAGTTGTTTTGATTCAATAAAGACTACGTTTTATCGACCTTGACTCAACATCCGTATAAAAGTATTAGGGCGTACACAAATTATAACCGCATATAATTACTGAAGGGCGAATAAATGGGCGGGCGAATTAATTTGTAATCTATAATTGTTATCTATGAAAATGTCTAAACATGCATGTTTAATAATTTCCTTGCAATGCTGTGGATTTCTGTAGAATCAAACAGTAATCTTCAGTCAGTGAAAAACAAAAGCAAAACTAACAAAACAAAAAAATGGCAAAACTGTCAAAGGATATCTTTGATATATATTTAGTTGCTATTGAGAATCAACTTTCCATATAGATTTAAGTAAACTATAGTCATAAAGTACGAAGATAAGACAATTGAAAACATAACCGAACAAGGAACACTAGCGAGAAATTTATTCTTGCGCTTCCACAATGCGTTACACAACAATTAACAATTTTGGCGTATTGGGTTCAACTTGTGTTTTACACTGAGAAAAGTATAAACCAAACTCCGACAAAAAAACAACATATATCTGAGCTTCCACTCTTTGAAATCTTGAGACAATTGCAGCAACGAAATAATGTGTGCCACGTTTCAGCTTTTACCTTATGAGAAATTGAAACAAAACAAAAAAACCGGCAATATTGGGATTTTACTTTAACCCCTTTTCCCCATCGATATTTTTTTGTAAGGTTTTTCTTGTTAAGTTGACATATTAATTGTTTGGATTTACAGTTTTCAATTTTCTATCAATTCTGTATTTAAACTATTTATTGGTTGTTCTATCACATCACGATTTGACAAAAACTCAAGCAGAAAAATTCTTTTTTTTTTTTTGTTAATATGAAGACCTATTAAAATATTGTTTTTTTAGGAGCTTAAGGTGGTCGAACCGTTCTTTTTGAATTTAAAACCAGACAAATCAAATTTTCAATGGTCCGTGTATCTCTTCCTACCCAGTCTTTCAACTTTTCATTCTTCTTCATTCACCTTCATCATTTTCTTCTTTCTGGCTAGAGAGGAAAAAGTGGCTCAAGGATAAGACACCATAAAATATATGTAATGTATATATTTCATCAATACAAAACAGCTAACAAGAACTAACCAGAGAATTTAGGACTAGAAATATAGATATTGTTAAAGGCTACTGGAAATTTCAATTCTCCGCTGGGGTTTTTAAATTGATACCAAACGAATTTCAAGAACTGGGTTTCTTTAAAACCGACTCCCATTAAAAAAGATTCCCCAATTCGAAGAAATTCCAGTGTAGGAGGAGGTGTAAGCGTCTAAATAGAGAACCATTTCAATTTCTTTCCTGTAAACGATCTGGGGCCGCGTGGCTGAGTGCCAATCCTCCTTCTGAATGGTCACGCGCAACTAAACAAGATTGGTTCCCTCCGGCTCAAGAAACCAAATTTCCTTTTCTGTCAGAAACTGCATCTGCGTCAGAGCGATAAAAAAATACAAGACCATTTATCGTCCAATCACTTGCCGGAAGTCGTCATCGGGATTTTTTCCGAGTTTTCGAAAACCTCATTGACAATGTTCAACCCTAATCAAAACAATCTGTTCTCATTTTAATAGAACAACAACAACAACGTTATCTTGTTCAATTCATGACGAAACCACGATATTCTTAATTTCTACACAGCGTTCGTGGATACAAAAACCTATCTACAGGTTTGATGTCTGTCTTTCTTTCATTAAATTTAGGAGGGAATTTTTTGAAGGAACTTTTTTCAGACTTTGGTTTTCTTTGATATTTTGACAATAAAATACACGGAAAAAAATAATAATTACATTGATTTTCTTCCTTTTTGATAAACAACAAATGAGCAATACCTGCTTTCTTGCTTTCAATCTTAATAGAGATTATATAGGCTTAGCAAAATATACAAAATATTACAGCCTATTTCTTTGTTTATGTTTAAAAAAAATATCCCATAAAACTTCCTGAAAAGTCGTAAGAAAAGTCGTATCACAAAATTTTCATGAAAACTGATTAAATCGATTAAAGAATACATTTCACGAACGGAATAAAAAAATTATCATGTAAATTTTTATTATGTGATTAGATATTTACATTAAATAATTAGTTTTTAGCATATGAAAACTAAAAAGTACAGTACGAAAACCGTCGATGATCATCTTGTCTGTCTGTTCGTCCGTACGCAAGGAACAACTCAAGTTGCGTAGGACAGATATTTATGAAATTTGGGACATTTAATGAACAAATTAAATTTCGGATTGGATGAAAAGAAAAGGCATTAGAGTCATTTTGTACAATGGAAACCAATAGGAAACAAACTGCATATTCAAATTGTAGACATCAACCTTCAGAAAATCAGTTATTTTAATCAAAATCGAGGTAAAAAATTATTAACACAATAGCATCAGGCAATTCTGATACCAGCTTATTCGTAATCATTCAATAACAATTCATTGTTCATTGCTAGTGTTTCTCTGTCTCATCTTCTGTGGACCATTGTCAGGTGGCAACAGTGAAAGATACCTGTTATAACTCCATCAAAATTAATTTTAATTATTTCTATTAACAGTTGCAACGACCTAACAGAAAAACGACATACGTCAAAAACACCTAAGAATAGCCTAAAGAAATGTTAAATGATAAAAAGATTGTTTCTGTCATCAACTTTCAGAAATAAACTCATTCCAGACCAGCATGTATATAGAATATACATAACTTATACAAAATACAACATATAACTTTATTTAAGTTTTTTTGTCTTGCATTGTACATGTGACTAAAATAATGATTACAAAAATAATCTGATCTCCTTTAATCAGGATTTCAAAATGCAAAGTTAATAGATTTCTTAGAAAATACTACTAAAAAAAAAACTATTTCTCTGTTAAGATTACCTCAAGACTGTGGAAAAGGATGAATAAAAAGAAAATCAAAGCGCTATTCATGCAGGAATATTTCCTTCCCCAATATGTCCTTTCGTATCGCTTGAACAGAATTACAGCGAAAATGATCTGGCTGCGATTCACCGAACTTCGAGAAGAGAAAGACACCTTTATTGAAATACTCATCTCAATGAACACCATTCATGTATTATCACTACCATCAACATTAGTTTCCTCAATAATCCTAGTTACTAATTACAGAGCGTATAAACATTATATCCAAGGAAAACAGGTTTCTAAGGTAGTTTGCTCTCCTTCGAAGATAGAGAACTATATTGAGATAGAAAGTTCTAGATATAGTCCAATCTACAGAATTTGTTGGTACTGTTCATTTCCGTGAAATTTCTGAACAGCTTTCTTCTCGCCCTTATTTTCTAAAACGTTTGCAAACCATAGCTAGACTTTCCTTTTCTTCATACCATGGACTTTTTTTATTTCTAGCAACTTTTTTAATGGAGTAACTGCAAAGAATGAACTAAAAAAAAAACAACAAAAAACAACTAAAACGGATTAAATGAAATGTTTTCCATTTGATTTTCTCTCTAAATATACGGTAACTGTCGTAACAAGATTTTAAATAGTTTTTAATCGGCAATTTAAAAACATTAGAGCCTTGTAGAATGACTAGATAGATATATAAAACTCAATAAATCATAATTATTGCAAAACTATTTTGCTAAGTTTATAATATTATGGCTAGAAAGATGATGCTTTCGACTCAATGTCAATCAATTATTCTTTTTATCGATAGCACATGTGTTTTGCAGAACTGGGAGAACTGATCCTGAAGACCACCTACAAAGAGACAGGACAGGATAACCCAATTCTAAAATTCAAATAAGCTAGTCTTTGAAGCTAAGAGCTTAATTCGCAAAGAGTATTTGCAATTAAGACATATGTCTTATTTTTATTATATCGAAGGATTATCATTGATCACAATATGGTTTGTTTTTGTTTTTTGTTTGTTTTTGTTTGAGAAGAGGTTGCAAATTGAGAGATAAAACATGAGAAGAAGATCATCTACAATTTTGAATCCGTTCCATCCATTTGGAAGGAAGTTACGCTGGCCTCCCCCACTCGAGCCCTGATCGTTTCTTCCGTCCAGGAAGTAAACACGAGATAAGACAGAGAGCACTGAGTACGAAATCAAAGGACAACTACCTACATCCCTCATCTTAACAACAGAATTTCAGTTCTCCCGTAAACGAACAAGATGCTTAACGACACCCTCTTTTTCTTTAAAATCTTACAAATAGTAAATCCACTTTTTTTTAATCACTTCTTAAAAAAAAAAAGCAATCATTGTTTAAAAACATTCAAAAATCAAGTTATTCTAATCGTTACCAAAGTAGAATCAAGAAGGGATATCTTCTGCTGTCAATCGCATAATGGACTGAATATTCAGTGCTGGGAAAGGGATTTAGAGGACATATCAGTTTTGAGAAGTGCGATTCCGGTGCAGAATAAAATAAATGTTCCTATATTTTAATGACAAAACTTAACGTGCGTAAGAACGTTATTGTAAGAAGCAATAAAGATAAAAACGCGCCACAATTAAAGATCCACTGAGTTATTTTTCGGATTTGTATACCGGGAATCAAAAACATACTGTTTCGACCTTCCTAGGTCTCATCAGTTTGATTCGACCAGTACACATAACTCAGTGGGATCAAAAGAAACACCTACAAAGGACAAACATAAACAAAATAACGGCCCTTCAATTAATTTGTTGATTAAAAAGAACATCAAAATATAAATTAATTGAAGCGCCTTTATTTTGCTTATGCTTGTCTTGTGTATGTTTCCTTTGATTCCACTGAGTTATGAGTACTGGGCGAATCAAACTGATGAGACCTAGGAAGGTCGGAACAGTCTGTATTTGATTCCCGGTACAAATGCCAAAAATAGCTCAGTGGATCTTTAATTATTGTGCGTTTTTATCTTTATTGCTTATTACTATATTTTCATATATAAGGTTCGTACCAAATTTTATGGAAATCCGCCCCGCTGTTTTAACGTGATGCACGTACAAACAGAGAACAAAAACGTTCAAAGTGGAATAGTGACAATTTCGGTTGCAAAGTAGTAAATTATCAATAATTAATAAAATTAAACTCAAGATTCCATTTCTTGTGTTTGTTTAGCGTTTTTTTGTAAATGCTTTTAAGAAATGCCAACTTGTTATTATTCTTATTAGGGGTTCGATGGAGACTGAAGAGCTGAAATCATGGCTTTCAGTTATTGGCTTTAGCCTTCCACTCAATGAATAATTGAATCTCCTTTCTTCCCTAATGACCTTTCAGGCAGCTGCAGTAGAAACCAAGTTCACAACAAACAAAACCAGAATAAAGAAATAAACATCAAAATACGTGATAGTCTACAAATGAGGTACAGGTATGTAGAAAACAAGGCGAAACAGGAAACTGAAATAATTCGATGCAGTTCAAAGTAACTATCAAATATTCACGGCTGTTATTAGTTTCGTTGACTCAAATCAGTGGCGGGAAACCAAATTATTATTGTTCTAGGACATTCGAATATATTCAAATTAGTCCTACCGAAAAGGCAACTGATACTCTTTGAAAAACTAATGGATATAAATTTATTTTATGAAATTTAAGAAAATGTTGAGTGAAAATATGAAATTTTGAATTTTAAAAGAGAAAAAGACGATTGTTTTTTTAAACACTGTAAATTTTACGACTTTCGAAGGCAATTTCACTGATAACTGAGTGTGTTTTGAATAGGTTCAATGAGAAGCGTTACTCAAATCAAAGAATTTTATTTTGTTCAACAACAGACAAAAGAATGAACATGAAACGAAGTACACAGTTGGCCTGGGGGAGAATACATGAAAATTAAGATTCTTCAATAGAGATTTATAAATATTATATAATCATGATGGAAAAATAACTGAAGCCGAGAAGAGGCTGAAATTTGTGGTGATGACCACAACGTAAAAAGCTCGAGGAGAAAACAGTAAATTAATTATAGAGAAACGGTTTATCCCATCGGAGGATTAACCACTCGCCTGAGGATGGATTAAAAGATATTAGCAAATCTATTAATAAAATTCATAAAGAAAAAAAAATCTTCAAAGCAGGAATACATTTAAGAATTTTTCAAGCTTATCTAAGGTTCACAGAAATTTAAAAAAAAAACATTGGTATGATTAAAAAAAAGGCAAATAAGTAAAATTATAATATATATAAAATAAATAATACTTCATCTTTGCAGGGGAAAATTCAACTCAATTTCTTTTTCTTTAATAAATTCAAATACTTTAGTGTGCTTTTTTTCATTATCTATTAAAACGGATATTTTTTAGAATTTAAATCTATAAATCTACTGTAATAACATTACTTTGTTAATGCAGCTCATCAAATCAATCTGTCTGTCTGTCTGTGTGCTTTCTTGCCCCTTTTCCCAGCGATGGATGTTCTTCAAACTTGTTATACATATTTAAGGTCTCTTATTTTTTTATATTTGATTTGATGTATGATTTGTTATGTGATTTAAATCAGATTAATATTAATCCGATTTAGACAATTTATGCAAATAATACAAATTTAATTGTATTTATTTTTTCTCAAATGGAAAAATGTGCACTCTTTGTATTCAACACATTATTTAGAAATAAATCTAGGCCCTGTATTGAGATCGGTTTCCTAACTTTCAAAAAGAAAGCAAAGAAAAATAATGAAGAGGATGTTTGACAGGAATAACATTTTACGGTAAATAAGGTTTAACTTCTTTCAGGAACTTATTTCATCACTGGCCCAAAAATAAAAAAATAAATTTATTGGTCATATAATAACTCTGTAATAAAAGTTGAAACAGGATAAAACGATAAACATAAGAAATATGGAAACCGAAATGATTTTATTATAAAAGATTTAAAACAGTTTTACGAATATTTATCTTTTTATTATTATTATTATTTTTCGTGACGAAATTTAACGTTGGTGTTGGAACCCGAATCCCTTTTGGTTATTGGTTCATTACACCTCAATGAGTCAACGGGAGGGGGTGGAAAATGAGAGTCATCAAAGGAGGGGGAACTGATTCGAAAGTACAACGGAATGATAAATAAGCCAGTATCTTACAAAGAAAAAAAAAAAAAGATCCCATTGCCAAAATAAGATAAAAATAATTACAATGGAAAAATAAATATAACCAAAGGAATGTAAATCAAATATATTTATATAAAATAATAGTAGTAGAAGAGAAATAGCTCAAAATTTAAAATTTTTGACTTTTTATTTCTGACTGTCGAATCCTAATGCTGTTACTAGTTACCTTTTACTGATAAGTTCCTTAGTAAATCGTTATCTATTTACTAACTACTACTTAAGATTGTTAATTGTTTCACAGGTCACATGATAGTTAAAAAAAAGCACTGCTGCTTTAAATACCAAGGAATTTTAGTCTATTAAATGACACATCTTCAATATATGTAAACAAAATAAATTAAGAACAGCGTATTATCCATTTAAAACAAAAACGAACTCAGATAAATAAGAAATTGTATGAAGTTAAACATAAAATATTTAGATAAGAATATTAACAAGGAAAGATCAAAATAACCACAATTGTTTTAATTCTATACGCTGAAGATGTAATAGTTTTTATTACAGAAATAAACCGAAAAAAACTAAATTCAAGAAATCGTTAATAAAGCAATTTTAAACACTGCAAAATCAATCACATTTAAAACCAATGGTTCTCTAGACATTTTTTTTTACCTTAAGAAAACAACAAAGAAATGAATTTGAACAAAATGGATTAATCGCTGCAACATAGTTTATTAAATAATATTAGAAGAAAAATAAACTAAATCTTATTTAGATGGATAATGATTTGATTTTATTAATTGCACTGATGTAGAGATTAATTAATTTCAACTGTCAGTATATCGTTTTCAAATAAAAAATATACTGTATATTCAATCTTGAGTTTTGCATTATCCTTTCCTCTGATATTTTTTTCCTTGTATTTTTTTTTTTCAGTATTTGAAAATTTCTTTTATCTATTCGTTGAAATCCTTTATTAATAATCATCACAGATCAAACAAAGACTGGATATCTTCCATTCAATCAAAGTTGCTGTAATTATTTTCACAGTGGTTGTTTTTCACTTCATCTTCCCATCGTATTCATGAAAGCCATTCGAAATCCATTCTTTACCACAATAAAAACACAATCGCTGTGAAGCACAAAGGTTAGACCATCAATGCGTTTGGTTCCGCGTCACCGAAGTTCACACAATTTCACGTTCCTTTACAAACTTTAATTATCCTCTTGTAGTGCTAAATTTAGCATCAAAGCTGGCGTTTGGATGTAGTTGTTTTTGCTGACAGGAATTTCGTTTTCCATGTGGTAGTGAAATTGATTCTAGGCAGGTTTGACTTAGATACGACACGCGAGACTTACCTTTATACAAGAACACATAATGACGCGCTGAGGTGTCACATGACGCATATAACAATGTGACTGAATGACGCACAGATCTCCAACATCCATCTCCTCCTCCGACTGAGATGACGTCCCATGCTGATCTCCTCCTCCACTTAGAAAACCAGATCCGCGAGTTGCCGCCGTGATGGCACCGCGACACGGCCCGTGTGCGGGACCACCAAACCTCTGCTCTGGAATGGCACCCGCACCCCCTCATTGTCAGAAGGGAGGGTACATGTTGCCTTGGAAACGAGGCAACTGAGTCATATCGGTCCCAAAGATGAATCACGGAGCGACCGAATACAGCAGCTCCCCTGCTCCAGAGAGACACGTTCGACACGGAACATAGTTCTATTTTGTCTTTCTCCTCTTTTATCATTTATTTTAAGGGTCACTGAATTTAGCCCCCCCCCCCCCCAACTCTTACCATACAACCACATCCAATCGATAAGACCTAAGTCAAATAATTCCATTTCAGGGGATCGTGTTTCAAACAATCACATTTTATTACTTACATAAAACAATTTCTAGTCAAAGACAACAAACCGAAAGCAATAGAAGCAATTAGTCACAAATAGAATCCTTAGCAATTTTTTTTTTAAGCATGCTGTCCTTATTCTTCAATTACCACTGAGTCTCGTGAACATTTACAACCGCAGATAGGTTTAGAATCAAACATTGTTTTTAAGAGCTGTTCTGTTTATCTTATGGAGTTTACGCTAGTTCTAGACCATTTTCCATCCGTTCAGTGGAAGTGTTTTTCTCTCTTTCTATTAGCGCCTACGTGAATCATCCTTCAGTGTCCTATGCAGCCGCTTTTGCAAACACTGTATATTTAAATGCCTTCTGGCAGATCTTATACAATCTCTCCTAATGCTATTCTCTTTATTATCTATTAACAGATATCTCCCCAAAGTTAAACAAGTGTTGAAATTATAATGTTGAAATGAAATACCAATAACTCATTCATTATTTGAACTCTTAAAATTAAACACTTTCAATTTTTTCTGTTGTAGTATTACACGGTCGAAAATAAAAAAGGGTTACTTACTATACTTCATAATGAAATCAATAACATAAAATTCTACAGATAAATTCCTAAATTTTATAAAAAAAAAAACCTTTTAAATTTAAATTCTAGTGATGGTTTCATAAAACTAAAACTTCATTTCATACGACAAACTAATTCCCTGTTATTTCATTTCTTGATTCTACTAGATAGTCTGGTAATGAAAGTTAGAGAAGTCAACAACCCAATCAGACGCAGATGATAAAAAATGATGTAATTTATATTAAAACGAAAAGAATTATTTATTTTGTAGAGTTAAAACAATACAATCACTTCAATAACCTTTCACGCTGCTTCGTACTTTTGTATGTATTAACTGTTAACTACTGTACAAAGCAAACAATTCAATGCTGAACAATTCAGTGAATAACATTCTGAGTTCGTCTATGCCTTGTCTCCTGTGGTTAGTTTCTACGCTGGGGAAATCAGAGTTCAAAGTCCTATTTCACGACAAAAACAAATCGTAATTTAATCTTAAGTTTCTGATAATTAAGTCAACTCTGTTCTCGTAAAAAGACGAACTCCAATTTCAAAATATTATTTTCGGAAACGTAATTTCTATTTTTTTTTTGCTTGTATCCCCACCTGGAATCCCAATAAAATCTTCTACCTCTAAAAATAGGTTGGAATGCAAATTACACCCAACGTTAGCAACTCCATTTTAATTACTCCAATCTTATCTCCAGTGAAAGCACTTCTTGGCAGAGGAATGATGTAATAAGTCCGCACTGCCGTTAACATTCTTGGGCCTCCCTCCTTCAGGTCAACAAAAGTGAAGCGGCAACACCTGTGCAGCTGATAAGACTAAAAACGGGTGATAAGCATGTTTCTTCTTACCCACAAACCAAATTATGGGTTTTTATTTTATTTTCAGACGATTCCACAAAAGCACAGAAGAGGGGATTGGTAAGAGAACAAAGGCTATCATCCTTCTCCTGACAGTTTTCTTTGTACCGGTACGTTAAGATACAAACACGCAATCAGATGGAAACTGTCAACAAAACTTCACTATCACAGTTTCCCTACAGGGATGCAAGATAAAAAAAAGCAAATACAACTGAATGAATTTAGTTGTAAAGATTACGAAAGGAAAGATTATGTTCAGATTTTCCTCAAATAAGTAATAGTAACACCTACAGACGCTACTTATAAGGCATTAGAATATTTTTATTTTGGATACGAATATAACTGATCAATTCATCAATTTTTAAACGAAAATATTTGGATTTGAGACAATTTTAATAAAACGTACGACAAGTCGTAGCACAAAACACAGAAAGTGTTTGATCTTCAAGGGATACTGAAACAAAAAACAACAACAAAATTTTCGTTTTAAATGCAGTGTAAGTTCCATTTTGTAAATAAGAAAATAGTTCAATTTAAAAGTAAAGCAGTTATTAAGTAGTAATGAGTCAAACTGTAGATTATAGACATTCCAAAAATATTCATATCAGTTTCAATGCCTGTCTGCTTATCCTACGAATTTGTAATAAAAAGGTGTTCGAATAGATTATTCCACAGTAAATAATTAGCCACGCTAGGATACGGGATAGGTTTTCTGCATCATATATCTATAAACTCAATTGCAGCATAGCAACAAAGTTCACATTAAGCTGCCATTAAAAAAATTTAAATTATTAATAAAATTTATAATTTAGATTTATTTCTGATGTATCATTTTACTTATGTTATTAGTATAAATTATCTATAAAATAATTTAAAAAAAACGTAATTATAATGTAATTTATTTAGTCTATATATTGTAGGAATACAAATGACTGTTTTTAGATCATTTCAAAACGAATA
>JAFIDM010005346.1:8424011-8435221 GCA_023159025.1 Thereuonema tuberculata
GTAAGAAATTCTTAAGCAATAATTACTGGAATTTTAATTCTGAAGTAAACAGAAAATGCAGTTACTTGATCCATTACTATGTCCTTACAGATGGCCTTATTATTTTTAGTCCAATCTCATTTCACAGGAAAAAGGATTTCTTTTTTTTTTTTTTAACTTTTACAAAAACTGTTTTCCAACGGGATATTTTCAACACCAAATTTATCACTGGTCGTTGGGGGTTTTCTCTTTCGTTGCTTCTCTTGAGAATTCTAATTTATTACATTGTGAAAATAGCTTTTAGGTAAATTACAGGGAACAGAGACGCTTCCTTTGGACCCCGTCCCTCGCACAAACGACGGGGGTGGCTTCGGGGGTCTGTTCGCTTTCAATTTCTAATTATGACTCATGGGCTTGAATAATTTGGGTCCTTTTCACGGCAGAGGGATGGGGGTTGGGTCGATTTTGAGAAGGGGCTTCGAATTCTGATCAAATGATTGAAAAATAGCAGTCGATCCCCCATCTGCTTGTTTACCTTTCGACCAACGTTCGTCAGCTTCAAACTTCCACGAAAACTTTAGATATAAAAAACTGACAGTTGATTTTATACACCACTATGTAAATACTGACCAGTATGTAAATACTGACGTTTTTATTATGTAAAATAATAAATAGAAACTAAGCTGTTTACATTTCGAAGCAATTCTTAAAAAATGAATTATTTGCTAGACTTAAATATCTTTTTCTTTAAAGTTTTTCGACGAATCAACCTATGGTGCAAATGAACTGCGTCTAATATCTTTAGACTTCTATACAATCACTCATTAAATAATCGTCCTTTTTCTTTTAAATACTCAGGACATTATAAATACTTTTGATTCTTCAATGCGAAATGAGCACAACTAAAATAAGACTCTATTCCAAAAGATTGCAATACTAAGCTCTTAAGCTATTACATTACTAAAGAAATTTAGTTTCATTAAAGAAAAAAACAAAAACAATGTTAACTAAAAATAAAATATAGTTAACTATTCTTCCTAACACAAATTTTACATCATCATCCATTAATATATAATTTGTATTTCAAATACAAATGCATCTTTTTTTTTTTTCCTTCTCAAAATACAGTGGCTACATTAATTACACCAGTAAGCTTAGATTTTTGTAGTGGAACCAAAGTATCTACAATGTACTCTGTCCTAGATGCTTTGGTTCCACTACAAAATACATTTATGTTTTCAAAATCGATATATACAATGTAGTCAGTCCTATATATCGATTTTAGAAACATAAATGTATTAAAACCAAACAAACAAACCGCACAGCTGAAGCGACAGTAGCTGTGTCAATTCACCATAAATAAATAACTATAATAAGCAAAAAGAAATTTTAATTCTTGTGCTGGAAAATAGTTTAGAAATTGTTTGATTCATTATTATAAAAAAAGTTCAATACTTAAAACAAAATGAAAACAGAATGCTTTAAATAACATTCAGTAGGTAGGTGCTCTTGGTGTCTGAATTGGATAATTATAAAATTATTAAAACATTCAATTTATGTTATAGTCTTGTATTTTAATAACAGGGCCATATGTTCCACCTTTGGGATTTAGAGGAACTAAGTCAAAGTCTTTTAATATCAGTTACGAACTCCTCGTTGATATAACTCTTTCTCAATTACAGAAAAACGTCATGATATATCTATTCTACTTGTGTACTTTGTGGTAAATCGATACAATTTCACTTTAATAATTAGCAAAAAGGGAAAAAATATAGATAGGGGAGAGAATAAAATTAGAAGCACCTAGGCCTATTTAGTTCAAACTCGATAAGTTGTAGCTAATGGTTTACCAAGATTTATATCTTTTTTTGCTAGACTAAAATTCAAATGAAGGAAAACAAACATTGTACTGCGTAATTTTTTACGTGGATGCTGAGTTTTTCTAAAAATGATAATGAATTTTATCCAAGTTCAAACAGAAACTACATTAGATAAACCAGAAAAGATAGTAGAATTAGTGATAGATTACTTTCCAACAACAACAAAATGCAAAGATCAGAGATGGTGTAAAAGAAAAGGTGTGTGAACAACGTTGCATTGTAAAATGGGATTATTTTGTTATTGAATAATGGGAAAAAGCAAAATAAAATTTTGAAACAAAAGTAAAAAGGATAATTGATAGACATTTCTGTGCAAGAGCGCCTTATATGGTTTCTGACAGATAAACAGACCAATTATGACACAAAGAAATCGAACGGAATCAAGACGAAAATTAGAATTCCTCCAACAGCGCGAAATGGACAAAGACCTTGGGGACTAAGAGGTTGATTAGGAAGGCAGTTACGTCATCGGTTCCTCCCTTGCGATTACGGGGCGAGCTCAGTTTTCATGGGGGTTGTGGTATAGGAATGAGGAACTGCCTTCAGCGTTCTGTCTCACAGAATCCGCATCATAAACAAAGTACGGTGTGGAAATTAGACTCATCAGAGATCCTCCTCCCTACAAAACCCCTTCCACAGTGGCCTCTTCTGTTGCAGGAGGAGAACGAACGACAACCCTGATGAATCATCGCCTCAAGACAATGGGATGGACTCCCCCGTGCCCATCTTTCACCCAAATCTTTTCCCCTTAAAAAAAAAAGGAACAACATTGATCTCGAATGATGGAAGGAAATTGATGAGAGGGGTCAGTCGACGACCTCTGAGTCACGGAATAAAGGACTCCTCTTCTTCCCAGTGATCCCAATCAAACAGGGAAAAAAAATATGGACAAGGTGTAGGAAAGAAGAATCCAACCACTTGTAACAAAAAAATATAAAAAGAATATCAAACCAAATAAAAGAGAATGACTTGCACATATGTATGTGTGTGTGTCTTTTTTGTGATCACTGGCACAGAATAAGTCTGGGAAAAAAATCAAAATTACAAATCTGTATGTAATTAAGTTTGCTGCCTAATTACCACTACATAAGGTTGTCTTGCATCAGAAAACCACCCACTTAAGAAATGTAAGTAAGATTCAAATAAGAACTGCAAAGACCTAGCTGTATGTTCTCTCATTGGCTACATATAAAAATATAAGAAACTGATAAAGAAATGACAAAGTCCTGATTTGGTGAATTTATTTCCTGTAGCTTTATTCATGCATTATCTTCTTAGTAAATACTATTGTTTATTAGTAAATTTAATTCATAACTTTCCTCTATGACTGTATAAAAGAAGAAAGAGTAACATAAAATTAAGAAATTTATAACTAAGTGTCAATTTTTATGCAGAGATTAATTTATTTTTATTTTTTTTAAAATTCCTTACTTATGTATCGAAATGAAAAGGTTCAAATACTGAATAATGGTTCAGACTGATTTTCAGATCATCCAAAAGCCATTATGATTTCAGCTTCTCAGAATAAGTTGATTATCGCCCTAATGGCGTCCTAGGATGGTGATTTCCGACTTCAGTTTTTCAAATGGTATCGGTCTATATCAAACTAAATCCTTAATATCTATCTATCCAATAAGCTTTGAGCTTTCTAATATACTTTTTTTACCCCCTTTTTCTTGACTTATTGTGATTATTAAGAACTTCTAGAGAAACACTTTATTTTGCTCTCTCTAAGTTTTTTGCCCATATATCCAAAATATTCCAAAGTCTTATTAAGTTCAACTTCCGAGGATAACAAAAATCTTAAAAAGTTATCTTGCTCAGAGTGCATGGGCGTGTTTAGTTGATTCAAAATAGTTCCCATTCTAAACAATCTTTTGCCTTAATCTCTTTTTTTTTCTTTCTACGATTGACAATAATAGTGGTGTTCAAGATTCTACTATAAATCGTCAAAATTATCCACATTTGATTTGAATTCTGTGATAGTCATATAGAATAGTTATCGACTCAAAAATGTTTCAATAAGGGAGTGACGTTCAATTACTAATAACGTAAAATGAAGTTCAAGGGGAGGAGATTAAGTAATTACGCAAAGCAATCACTTGCAATTATAACAGCTTCAAAAGAACTATTGACTGTGATTACCCTATAGTTATCTTACAGAAAAAGAAATCAATCTCCTCTTGTTACTTCAGCTAATTACTGTTAGGACAAATTCCTTTTGTCTCGTAAGTGAAACTAGTGGTTTGTTTTAATAGTATTTCAATTTCTGAATCAGAGTAAGGAGTTTGAATTTTTATATTAATAAAACATCGTTTCCGACTTCTCAAGGGTATTACTACTTATTTTCTACTGTCATTGAATTCTCTTTCTCTTATTCGTTGCTTAAAATTTTCATTTCCTTGATCTTCTGGTTCGTTTGATTGGAGAACTTTCTGTCACTGGCTTAAGACAAACCACATTCCACGGACTTAAAAGTAAGCGTCCAGTTAGCTTACGACTTACAAGAGCAAGGAATGCGGCAAATGAAATGAGGAGTAAATAAATAAAGAAAATACTTTAAAACATTATTCTCAAGGTAATAAGAAGGAAGCTGAACTTCTGCTAATGTGAATCCTCCATTCACTGAAAGCAGGGGGCGCTGGTCGTTGAAGCCATACTGAGACCTCATTAACCACCCGCAGCAACCAGTTATCCAACACCACCCGGTGAGACACCAATGAATTAAAAAAAGAAAGAAAGAAAGAAGCTGGCATCATCGCGAGCAGCTGACAAACGCTTTTTTTATTCCAGTGTTAATAATGATCGGAACGTGATTTTTCGAAGACCAACGACATTGATATATTTAGAAACACGAAAATAAAGAAATGCACAGAGAAATAAATAAGAAAATTGTAGAATTTCAGCCAGACTTTATTCGTGTTTGTGTCAGCAAACCAATCAGCAAAGAAGAAAAAAAAGTAAGATAGAAATTCCAAAATGATGGATTCCCAAATTTGGTTTTTAATGAAGAACTCTTGGTATCAAAGTAAAAATAAAAATGAAAGACATACGAAGGACTAAGATTAAAACTCCTGATTGTAAAGTATTCAGGCAACAGTGGGTTAAAGAGCTTTTGTTTTTCAAGGTTCATTATGTTTAGGAAACAAAAATTAACTGAATGATTAAGTCGACCTTTTTTGTAAACTTAGAAATCAGCCACAAAAAAAAACTGAGTTTTCTTTGCCCTGAAGGATGGCTGCTGGGAGGATGGCTACTTTATTTTTTATTTTATTTATTTATTTATTTATTTTTTAATGTTGTGGAAACAATACAAGGAAAATGGCAACCATAGGAAACCATAACAATCGTAACATTTAATACATATATTGTACAGAACCTACAGACAGATCACTTTCAAAGTGGATCTAGTAGGACTGGAATTGTAAAATTATTAAAATTAAAATAAAAAAAAAAAAAAAAAAAAAAAAAATTAATCCATAAAGTAAATTTTTCACACATTCGAAAGCCTAATTACGAAGTCTATAAACTTTTAATCCAATTGAATAAATTCAAGCATTCGCAATAAAATAATATGGATTATCAGGTGCCAAGATGCATTGTTGCATTTCACAATAAATCCATTGAAACCCATCAATCTCTATCGTTAAATGTTACGATTGTTATGGTTTCCTATGAGATATTTTTTTGTTTTTTATGCTTCAAACACACATTTATCCACAAGAAGAAATTTTTAATATTATCATTTCCTGCCCATAATATGCTTATAAAGTTTCATGACATAGCATTTATTGGTAAGACGGTACTGGGACACAAACGCAGACTTTGTGATTACGTAAGTTAGGCTTTTCTGATGGCAGAACGATAAAAACCATCACATTTCACATTAAAAACAAAAAATCTCTTTTTAAATATTCTTTCCAAAGGAAAACCACTAACCCAATGACATGGCAAATGGAAGCAAATCTAAAACCTAGTCTGCTCATATAACGATTGAACTCACGCTGAAAACAATCATTTTGCAGCATAACAATACATTTCACCCAAAGAATTCGTAAACTTCACAACAAAACTTCATTTTTTTTTTTAATCCGGAGAATCTTGTAATAGTCGAGGGTTAAACACGAACGCTGTAATGATATACAACCCACACCTCTCGTCACCATTAGATTTCAAGGAAAGAACAAGAGAATATGCACTGCCAACAGAATCGTCTATTTTTTGTTTAATTCTGCAGTTATCAGGAAACGAGAGTTTGTGTCTTCTTTGGCCACCAATGACACAGAAAGCAGTTACTAAGTAGCGACATCTTCTATGTGGTCAGACTATTCTTCTATAGTTGTCAGTAAAAAAGTTAAAATTGTGTTTTTTTAATTGTTATTCAAGTACGGATGAAATATGGGTTAGTGTTAAATTCGCTGCTCTATCTATAGCCACGTCCAGGTAAAGTCGAATTGTTTTATGTGAACGAACGACGAGAGACGGATAAACCGTCGACAGAAAGTGCGAACTCGCCTGCCTCTACATAGTAGGTTCTCTCGTAACACAATAATACTGAACTGACTGGCTCGATACAAAATAAAGCAAGAATAACTTAACAAGGTACTTGAACAAGTATGTGATGCCTCGCCCTTAAGCAAATTAATCTGATGCTAAAAATCGGGGAGGAATTAAGTTATTAAGAAAAAATCATTAAGATAATTTCTTTTTTCCCATTAAGCAGAGTGAAAGGAAGCAGAGTAACATCTTTCCGATTGCTATCTAGAAAAGTTAAAAGTTTGCTATAAAGAAAAACAAAATGTTGTCAAATTCTTCTATAATCTTCATCCTTTTCTTACTTTGTATATTTGATAAGATACAAATGAACTCCGCAACTCATCTCATTAGTATTTAAAAATTATTTATTTTAAATACAAGAAGCAAATTTTTGGGAAATGTCCATCTTCCCTTTTTTCAAGCCAGAATAAATGGGTTAGAATCTGATATTGTCATTTCTCTACATCAGATTCCGTAATTCAAACAATGAATCGAGCTGAAACTTACATTGTTATGAAAATACGGGTCATCTGAATAAACCCTCAGGGCTATCATTTATTTTTTAATGATTCGTGAATCGCCAAACAGATTTTCCCCAAAACCCCTAATATATTGAAATGATAAAATCTGTCTATTTTAAATATTTATAATCGGTTTTCAATATTAATTACATTCCAAAAAAGCTGTAACTTTTATATTTCCAGAAGGCTTTTAGAAAAAAAGATTGCTCAAACGTTTTTGTTTTTGTTTTTAAACAGACATTTAAAATGTGCTTGTCATAAAAGGTGCTTCGTTAACTCTTTATCTTTGTGGTTATTTATTCTTGTAAGTCTGGTGAGATCAAGCAATCAGGGCTTTGTCTACACAATGGCACAACAAAACTCAAGCTTTCCCATGATGGGGCGGGCGAGAGGCACGTGACAAGCTACGGGGGCCAATTCGCTCTGCCTGGTGCTTTGCCCCGCGGTAAATCGCTGGGGTTATTTGGGAAATCTGTCAATAGACTAATTGGGACCCTTTTATTCATTCCGGGAACATTGTTTGGTCTGTTGTGTTGGCGGAACATCAACCACTCCTCCATATGGCTCTATTAGAGTGGGGGGCGGAGACATCTCCCAAAAAAAAGTACTCTTCACAGACAAGAGGTTTTTGCGGAAACCAGTAAAAATCGGAACTAAATGAAGGATGAGTTTGAAATAACTGGATTAACGAATTTTGAATAATTTATTTTTGTCCTCCAAGTAAATCTCTCTAATTAGTATTTTCCGTTGAAAGCATAACAATGACTCCAGATATCCTCACCATAAAAATTATCAGTTTTCACATTAAAATTAACATTATTTCATTTCTTTAGCTTGTAGATCTTTTTAAAATCTATAGACGATTACAGGTATTACATATTTACTAGTAAAGTGATTATATATATTCTCATTTTTTTTTTTTCGTTTCACTGCCGACTCTTACATTTGCAGAAATCCCAAACCAAACATCGTTCTTGAATTCCCACGGCAAACTAGACTTTTTCATGGCTTTTATTGCGTATAACAGAATCCTTATCTGAGATTTACAAATAATGTTAACCAGGTTGGAGATGTTTTACAAAAAATCTTAATTTATGTTTGATGTCTTTTAATATGGAAGCCGTTGTCTTGCTTTATTATGTCTTATTTATGTGTCTTTTGGGTTCACTGAGCTGAAGAACCTGGGCGAATATATTTATATTCCAATATAACTAATTATTCACTAATTAGTTTTGAGAATTTATCTTTTCGTTAGAGGAATCAATACAATACGTTGTATATGCGTATGGTATTTATACTTTAGGGCAGAGTTTCTCAACCAATGCGCCGCAAGAAAACATCTGATAATCTTCACACTAATGCTCTATTCTCGTTCACATAATAATCTGGACAACGACAAAGTACATTCTCTCTCATTCCTACAATGAAGTAATATGCTATTAATTCACTTTTCAAATATTTTTTTTTAAATAAATTCAGATATTTTGAATGTTTAAAATAGAGTGGTAAGATGATTTGTAAACACAGCCACAAAATTAATGTGCGTAAACAACATTAACATCACAATATAAAACATATCCGCACATAAATAACGATTCACTGAGCTGTATTTTAGTATTTATCATACAGGGAATCCAAGATAGACTGTTTCTGGTTTCCTAACCACAAACACTGAGTGAAGTCGAAAGACATTTAATAAACAACACATGATAAAGCAATACAACGGTTTCCATATTAAAAAAAACATCAAACGTAAATTAACCTATCCATACTTAAATTTGTAAAATGAAAATGACTATTTCACTGCTCAGTCAATGTTATATAAAAGACTGAAATTTTATTATATAAGAATTAAGCTTTGCATTTAATTTCACAAGCAAAAGCTAAACAACCGTACGAAAATACTGCATATAAGTGAAAATTCACAAAATCAGTGAAAATGTTTTGAGGAAAAACTAAGTAACAACGGAAATGTTTTGAGTAGCAGCAAAGTAACATAGAATATATTTTGAGTTGACTAACTAGTAATATAGCAGTTGTTCTACTAACAGCAAAAGTAGAACTAGCACAAGATTAGTAATGGTAGAATGGTAGTGACAGAAATTTATGAAACAAGCAAGGTTAAAGATGAATTGTAGAATCTACAGAGTTAATGAAACAGGCCTGAATTCCTTTACAAACCAAAACACAACAGTTAAGGCTTTCAAACTATCTGCTTTTAATTTATTTTACCTCTTCTAACCTTAATAATGAACGTTAGCTCCAACACCATTAATCAATTATGAAATTCTATGTCAGCATTAAGAAGGATGGTCATATTTCGTAGTTGCTTTTTTTTTGTAGTTGTCTGTTTGCATCTGTGGCTGAGCACAAGGGATCTGGTATTTGACGCCAAACAGTCTCAACCACCAAGGGGGCGTCTCAATGAGCCACTCGCACGACCTTGTTTTCAAGAGATATAAACTATTCTGAACGACCCCTCATTCCGTTGCCTAATCAATCATTCTTATCACACTTCTCAAGGGTTACAAAGCAGCCATCGTAACAAAAAAGAAGAAGATTCGCTCACCCAGACAGACCAAAGCATTCGTAAACCAATAGGAAACGCCACCACTTTTTGTGAATAATTAAAAATTAGGAATTAATATTTACATAATTATTTTTTTACATTTATTACCCTGTTTCTTGTCACATAAGAGTACTTACAGTAATTGCCAAAGTGAAAAACTGTTGTTAAGTTTCTAAATTTTATGAAGAATCCGATTAAGAGTCTATCCTTAAATAAAATTTATTATTTTGACATTTTATATTATTACATAAATGACCTAAAATCTATTTTCAATTATTCGAGATAAATGTCAGTAATAGTTTTAAGTATTTGTATATTCTCAATTCTAGTACATTCCCAAAACTGTATGAGTCCTGGAAGTGTCAAAAGTCAGTGTATTTCAGGGAATTTAAAATATAAAAATTGAAATAAACTTCGTGTACCCAGAGGAATGTTTTCATTATTTCTAACAAACTAATCTCATCAATTTACATTAGCTTCCGCATTTCTAGGGTTGGTTTAGTTTTTAGTTTCGTGAAAATATGATTTCAGAACATCCTGTATATTGAACAAAATTTAGAAAACAACAATTTAATAGGTTATTAATACAGCCTCCCTTACAATTCTTAGACAGCCTCTAATTACGATCTGATAAAAAGTCATTGGCTCAATTTATCACCATTATTCGAAATGTTAATCGTGAATAATGGGAGCACAAATAAACCCAATATCAATAACTTCGAAGAAAACCTTTTGACTCAAAAGCCAAATGCTGGTGGCGTGGTTCCGAGAAATTGGACGCGGGAGATTGGACAAAATAACAAAATCTTCAGAGCGCTTCAAGCTGCTGCCATGTAACGATTCAAGAGGTTGCAGCAAAAGTACTTCGTGCGAACCAGCAGACGGACATAATGAATTACCAAACGCTTCCACAATTATTAGAAACACTCTTGAAAACGATTCACCAAAATTAAATGCCAATACTAAGACGAATGCCAAGGAAATCCTCAAGTCAATTCTACTGATTGATGTACGTAAGACAGTAAATGTAACATGTCCACCTTTCCCTATATTTGAGATTATTATCAGCAACTTAACTATTCGAGATGTAGTTATAAGATGTTCTCTTGTTAGTTCAAGGGCTGGATTCCTTGCATTGGCTTAATGTTGGCCATGAGCCAATTTTAAAGAGAATCAATCGCAATTTTTGGCGTCTTCATCACCGCATTTCACAGCCCTGAGTCAAGAAAATGAAAAGTAAATACCCAGATAAGATAATACAAAGAAATCAGTTGTAAGAGGTCTTCCATCAGTGCAGAGGAATTTCATTCTTATTAAAGAGAGAAGTCAGGAACAGGCTTTTCCTTTTGACGTGTTAAAGGAACATAAAAGGCGATAGGAGCATGATACTGATCACGAAATCTTCTCCCATTCTGTAGGTCTTCGATACAACTGAATATTTCGTTTCGATTCAAAGCCTGGCCTGGGCTCTGAAATTTAATATTTAATTTTTATTTTCTTTATTGTAAAATACATATAAAGGACATTGTAAAAGAAGTGATTTTGTATGTTATCAATTGAAAATCATGTAATTTTTATATTTCTAATATAAATATATTAAAACATTTTTTTTAAATAAACTTATATCAAAACTCAAGGTTAATTCCATGAAATTGTCGGTATTATAAAGAATACTATATATGTATGTATGTATGTATGTATGTATGTATGTATGTATGTATGTAT
>JAFIDM010005346.1:8435231-8446522 GCA_023159025.1 Thereuonema tuberculata
TGTATGTATGTATGTATGTATGTATGTATGTATGTATGTATGTATGTCTACATTAGTGATAAATTACGTTTCTCTCTACCTGTTCTATTTTTGCTTACTATTATCTGTTTCTTTTGACTGGTCTGAACTTTTAAAGGAAATAAATACGTAAATCTAGTGAAATCGGAAGCTGAAACAGTAAGGCAATCGACTATAGGATGCAGGAGACAGGTTCGATAACCGACTGAGGTCGGGATTATTTTTTTTTCTCCTCGTCACTCAGTCCTCTGTAAAATGAAGACTGGCTTATTTCCAACGAGTTAAAGACGGGCGGGCGTTTGGCTGATCAACTTAATTCTACTGATCACAAAACGCTTTTCCGGTACCCGTTGAACCTTCAAGGCCTGTGGTGAAATACTTTAAATTAATTAACATAAAATATAGTCATTTCAAACTAAATAATTTATTTGCTAATGATTAGAACGACTTTACAACAGCTACGATCTATTATATTTCCTAATAAATTTTAGTGATTTTTTTTTTTTTAATAAATATAATAAAAAATAAAAAATAAAAATAATTTTCTTAAATTAAAAAAAAAAAAAAAGAAAAGAAAGAAAGAAAGAAAACGAACACGTCACAAAGTGAGTTTTGAAAATAATATTTCACATGTTTTAAATTAACTTCAAAGAAATTAAATATTTTAAGAAATATCTTTCATTCAATATCATAATGTCTGTTTTCTTTAATGTTACCGAAGAAAGAATATACCTCTGTATTATTAATGACTGCCTAATCTCGTGCGATAGGGGTTCACCAGAGACCGATTAAAAATTCTTTGCAATTCTGTCGAGTGCAAGTGTTGGCCTTGGGCCATTCTCCAGCTGAAGGCATTCTTTATTTATAAGGAGAACCATTTCATATTTCTTCGGGGAATGAGATGTTTGTTTGCGAGATTGAAATGGAGCCAACATTTTCCACGATCCATTTCCGTTGGTTGCCTTGGCTTTGCCAGAATACACCACTTCCGCCTTGGCGCCATCGGAAAGATACAGCTCAGTATCTACTATACGTTCGATTGAATCAGGTTGGACAGGAGTCAAATAACCAACATAGTCTTAAATCTAGGGAGTTGTCTTAATCCTCTGCAATTCCTAATCCTTTCTAATCCGAATCAGTGTTAATTCTACGTATTAACATAGAAGCGCGGTGAATCGTTGCCAAGATTATATATTACTCATTAAATAAACGATTACTATAGATTAGGCTTAAGTTCAAAGTAGTTGCTACTGGATAGTCAAAGGTACTCTGTAATTGTTTATATAAGATTTAACGTAGATAACAGACAAAACAAAACGTGTTAAAGTTTTCCATGTGTCACAAATCTTAAAAATGTCCATTTTTACTACCTTCTGCTTAGGTTATTTAAGTCTTATACGATTTTAATAAAGATAAGCAGCTTTACTAACTTAAGACAATAACAGTGATGGAAGATTTATTACGATTTATTGTTTAGTCTGAAATTGCGTTTTCTAAATTCCGGATGCTAAATTTATTTTGGATATTTCAAAGCGAAAAGCGATTATTTTCTTTGTACTGTCTGACCTATTATTCCACCTCACACCTGTGACCTTATTCTGTTTGAATTCAAGATCTAATGTAAATGGATATCTTCAGTAGCAGTCTTGTAATTCACTTACGTTTCTTACAAATTTCTATTTTCTTTAGCTCCTTCTGTTAATGAATTCGGGAAAATACTTATAAATTTTTAACAGCTTGGACAGTGCTTTGGGCTATGATTTTTATTAACAATACAAGAAAATCTAAGACCAAAATTCAGATGATTTTGTATTTACTATCTCGACTGCTACTGATAATTATCAAAGTGACACTGATATCATAAGAACAATAATAATAGTACAGCTATAACTGTATTAGTTCATGAAGGTGTGTTCTGCTTGTAAATAAAAGTAAATTAGCTATTATTATGTACAATTGCTTAGATTACTTTTATTCCCTCCGTCCAACCGATGGCAGCGAGGAAAGAGGATTGTCGACAGAGGCTAGGGATGAACAGATCAGAAGAAAAACAATTGCTTTTATTTAATCTCTAAACCAACTGATTTCATTGCAAAAGAAAGCGAGAGGAAAAAACATTTCAATTTACCTAAGTCTGATTCAGCAGTAACGTGTTCAAGTTTCAAGATTAGCAATCCAATGGAGACAATGTTAATTTTAATTGGACTTAATCACAGGCCGTTAATGCAAAACAAAGCACGATAGCTGTAGCCTTGTTGGATTTACAAGAAACGACCTGAAATGCAAATCTACGAACAGTTTTCAATGCGTTCTTCATTTTTTTTCATCCTAATAATTCACTTTATCAATAAACAGAACTTCTGAAACTTAACAATTCTTGATTTCAATCTCTATCAAATAAAAACACCACAAATAACTGAAGGGAAATTTAATATAAGATGTCCAATATGAGAATCTGGTGCTTCTGATGTCGAAAATCTTTTCTCCCTGTGAATTCTTCAACCCTCTTGCTGACGAGTGCTAATAATGGCAAAACAGATGCGACAGCCTGTAGGGAATATTGTTTCCTTTAATCGCTAGAAAACAGTCTTTATTTCCATAATGTCTGGTCGGTTAATTTATTTTAATCAGCCCTATGGACTGAAAACACTCACATTAACGTGATAGAGTAATACATAAAACAGTTACGAAATATTACTATAGAAACAATTACATACTCTATGTAATATTTGACTTATAGAAATTTGGAATAAAGTTTGTATCGTTCTTGTCAATAACTTACAATGATATCTTTATTTTTATTTTTCTTATGGTCAATAGCATTACAATTCTTTTTCTAATAAATAAATAAATAAATAAATAAGTAAATAAATAAATAAATAAATAAATACACAACGCACTATCCATGTAACCTGTTAACGCTTCAGTTGAAATTCCAGTTGTATGGAAAATGACGGAAAAAAAAAAAAAACCCCGGGGCAATCTCTGTTACAAATGATACAATCTGTATCCTAAGAAAATTGCAAAATGAAGCCTTTTTCGCGGTTCCTATTAATTCTACTATGGAGCTACAGCAATGCAACAACATTGATGATTGGTCTGTCAAGTGTGGTCAAAAGGATTACGTCAAATGTGATTGGCTCATGTCACATTTCTTACTATTTAGATTCTCGCTGTTAACAAAATTACGCCTCTCCCTCTTCCCAGTCTATACCTGTTTATTACTGTTATAACGACATTCTCAAAAAAACAAACAAAAAAAAACAACATTATTTTCTTTATATGACAACAAACTCTACAGTGACGAGTGCTTAAGAGTTCAAGGTTACTGTCAATAGCTTTCTTGACCCTCTCACTACAAGGAAGAAAAAAACACAACAACCTTTCTAGTGATTCCTCACCCTTTAGAAGTAGTGGCTTGGTCCATATCTCGACTGCTCCGATCAACTTGGCATCCTTCCAAAAGAGAAGGAAAAAAAAAATAATGGAATAGAAGTGGTCCAAATAAGATTTCGTCGCTCCCATCCTACTGAATAATGATTGTCACCGCTATTTCTTTTATTAGAGGAACCTATTTGTCCCCTGGGTGAACATACGGAAGACAACGCAGCCCTGGTCAATGGTATTGCGGTGGCAACAATCAAACAGAAACCATACACATACATTATTTGTTATTCAACTACATAGAATTCTATGTATTTAAAAAAAAAATAAGATAATCTTCATCCATAACATGAAGAATAATCAATTTACAATCTAATTTTAGAAATGGACACTTTATACCAGTGGTTGCTAAAAAAACAGAAATAAAAACGTGAGTAACATACAAGTAAATAGCCATTGATATTTATCTCAAATAAATCACTGCCAATAGACTAATCTAGCAACTGCACGACAATAATGAAACGGATGTGGTTATATCTTCTTTATCGAGTGACTCGTGTGAAAGCAGCTTCAAAAAGAAATGAATTCACACTCGAGCCAAGAAAGAGGGGGAAAAAATAGTCTCACTGTGGCAAATTACTATTGGAAATTAAAGCCCACAACGTTCGAATGCCTCATAAACCCGCAGACATTTCTTTCGCCCGTATATATAGAGCTAAGTTTGGCGCTGGGCCGTAAACTCTTAAGACAAATGTTTGGACGCTTTCGAATGCAACTTTTTCTCACCAAAACATCAAACTGTCAACAAAACTTCTTCATATACATCAGAGAAAGAAAGAAAAAAAAGAAGCTGTCGATAAATAAACTCAACTCGAAAGAAACGAATCAGTGACAGAACACGCAAGTGAAATCAATAAGAAAACACGAAGCAAAAGATATTCTAATTACATGTTGTAGCAAGGAATTCAAAACGAAAGTATGATTGTATTAAGAGTTAAGACACGCTAAAGAGAGAAAAACAAAACTAAAAACAAGCAAGATTACATGGAAAACATCTCTTTCATCCAGTATTTTATAAATTAAATATGCATATTCCAATTTCCTTACAACTTTTTCCAAAATATACCAATCAAAAAACCATAACAAACCGTTAATTAAGTCAATAACTAGGTTAAATGAAACAAGAAAGAAATTCGGCACAAATTTAACCAAATTGCCTTTCTGGTTCGATTATCGGGAAGGAATCGGGAACGGCCGTTTTGTCCAACTTGGGACTCATCAGCCCGATCTCCGCCTTTCCCGATCAAAGACACAGAAAGGCAAGATGCTTAAGTGGAGGTCACCGTCATACCTGGCAGTGACCCCCGCAGAACAAAAAACAAGAACAATAAATGTTGTGCCAATTTGCACAACTTAAAACCTCTTCCTAATAACTGATAGAATTGTAGGTTGTTTAATTACTAAGAAACATAAGTCAAAAGAGTTTAACATGCCGCAAGATAATGTAAATTAAATGAAACAAGAAATAAATCAATTTCAATAAAAAGGTTTTTAAGAATAATTTTGCTAATCAGGAAAAATAAATAACGCCTTCAAACATAATTTCCATTATTTTTTGTTGTTGTTGTTGTTTGTTTTTAATTTTGTTCTAAATCACTTCAACAGATACTGAACTTGTCTTACCTGAAGATATGCAAATTCTGATCAAAGATAGCGTTATCATTCCTAAGCAATGCTTTCAGGTAATCTTTATTATTTTTGAATTTTTACCGTATTTTTCTGGAAAAAGTTAGTTTCAATTTGTGATATCCTGGAGCTACGCGAACACCAATCAACTTTAGTCGATCGACTTCGAGTTGGCCAACTTTTGTCAACCCCAACACCATGCAACTCGACATGAAGTCGACCGCGTCAGCAGCAATCCCATAATGCAATGCGTTTCCACCAGCAGTTGTGGAAAATCCGAAAAAATCGAGGTTTTGAAACCTCTCTGATAAATTTTGCCACATACAATTACTTCATCAGTATAAACTTTATTTATGCATGAAAGAAACTCGCAATACTCTGATATTCATTGTTTACGCGTTTGTCTTCGAATCGAATCGGCGAACATCATTTTTGGACGCCATATCTTCCATGAGCGTCACGTCACGACTGACGTGTTTCAACGCTGCCCTGTGATTGGGTAATTCGAAGCAACTTTCCGAGTTGCTGGTGTAGGAACAACTCGACTCGGAGGACAAAAGTTGCTGCCAAGTTGCTGAACAACGGGCTCAAGACTGTTTATATCAACTCGTGACGTCAAAATCGGCCGACTAAGTTGCTGGAAAGTTGCATGGTGTTCGCGGGGCTTAACAGTGAAAGGATTAATTAATGTTTGACAGACTTAGTTACAAACCAGAGACGAGATGGACTGCTCTTGTTTTTGGAAAAATACTCAATGCGGATATTTTAAAGAAATCTGCGCTTGGTTTGTTAATAAATTTGTTTATAGAGCGAGTACAAATAGAAGGCGTAGGAAAAGGATAGCGGAAAGGAGTTCAACAAATTTTGTAAAACGCGTCATTTACAAATGTGTTGCGCAAAGGACATCAACTACCAATTATATGCTTAAAGTTATTTATTATTGTTATTCTAAAAGTAGTTACCATTTTTACCATCTCCTTTTAGTTTGACTTTCTTTCGTAAAAATCTTTTGCTATTAGCTATAGATTCGACCCATATTTTCAATGCTTTTTGAAAATCATAATTTTTTGACAATTTTCACAAGTGTTCATGATTTGTTTTTTAATTTTAGTAACAATTAAAGAAAATTATTTAATTCCAAGAATTGAAAAAGATAAGTATTAATTTTTTAAGATTTATTTCTGAAAAAACAGAACGGAGGAAGGGAAAGGGACAAAGCAGAAATGAAACCTTGTTTCAAACTGATAACATATTAATTTTAAGCTACTAGCAATTAAATAATTTATAAATGAAGTCCTTGTTATTATGTCCTACTATTTCTTTTGGCTCTGGTATCTTTAAGAAACAATGTCATCTCTCTGCCAAAACGACAGCAACACAAATAGACTCAAGAACTCACACTGGAATGAACTCCTCTGGACTTCAACTACATATTGGAACAAAACAAATTCCTTAACTCCTTAAGGACAGAAATACTATTAAAATATGTTGTTATCAAAGCGAAGAGATCAGAAATATAGAAGAACAAGATTGAATCTAGTAAACAAAATGGAAACACTGAAAGATAAGCAGAGATTTCCGGAAAAGAAATTGTAGAGAAATGGCTTCAAGATACGGCTAAATAGTATGGCTAAATAGTATAGTATAGCAGAGTATAATTTGTTGTGAAAGACAAATTCAAGTAAAAATTCACAGTAATGAACAAACCCATATTTTACATCAATTATTAAACAATTAATTAGAAACATTATGCGTTAACATTGTTAATCTTCCCTTTTACAATTCGCTCATCCATCAACAAAGCACCACCTACATAAAGTTACAAGGCCTTCATCCTTAGGTAAGTTAAAAAAATTTAAACTGACATATCTAATTATTATCTAATTATTATTATAAATTATTTATTAACAAGAAATACATTTAACGTGCAGGAAAATTATTAAGAAAAGAAAACCAAAGACTGCACATAAATAACAAAATCACGACTTGACTCAATGTGTAGGCTTTGGTTTACATTTCTTAATAATTTTCCTACACTTTAAATTTATTTCTTGTTATTACATTGTCTTTTTAGTTTGGGTGTTCTTATAATTAAATATCTTTTGAACCTAATGATTGTTAAGTCAAAGGTTTTAGCACTGGTTTTTTAATTGTTGTTTATTTTGTTTGGGAGTCACTTTCGGGAGCGAAGGTGGCTTACATTTATTTTTCACATCTTTCTGTGTTTGTTATCGAGGGAGGGTGGATCGGGCTGATGAGTCCCAATAAGAACGAATCGGCTGTTCCCGATTCCCTCTGTTGACAAACTCAAAGGAGTGATTTGTTTTTTTATGTGCAGTCTTTGATTTTCGTTTTTTAAATTATTTCTTATTAATCTCTCTCCTTATCCGTTTTTGCCCTTCACTAAACATTTCTTTAAAAATTAATACATTACATACACTCAATTTATATCCTACAGCTTCTGTAATTCCGTCTCTAGATCTTTGCTGAGTCTTTTGAAAAGACTGTAATTCTCCAATCTGGCCCAGTTTAAGAATATAGGAAACGATATATTTAAGATGAATAATTACATTTCTTATGTAAAGAATGCATACAATTTCGAAACTTAATTCAGACAAAGGAATTTACGACTAGAATGGCATCTTCGTCATAAGAGAAAAATACGAACCAGAAGCACAAGCATTTTAGCAAAATAAAAATAACTGATATCAATAAATATGTTTATATTTATTACGTCAAGTTGTCAGGGATAAGCCCAGTCTGCAAAGAGTTACTGTTAGGAATTATCTTATGTACCGTTATATCTTAGTTGCTGGAACTATGTTTGCTTAATTAAATTTGAATAGAAAGTTAAGATAATAAGTTCTTCCTACAAACAACAGAAAGTAGGGAGCATTCCAAAATATATTGTTATTTAGATAGTATTTCTTATAATAAGGTTAAGATTTATTGGATTTTTATAAATTAATAAATATTACTAATAAACACCTAATAAAAAAACCCCTCTGCACACAAGAGTAAATGGGCCGTACAATGGTGAGGGTAGAAAAAGGCTTACTACCTCCACCCCCACAGAGAAGCCATATTGCAGATTCCCCTTGGTTCGACGAGCTGCTAGGGAAGTCTTCCCTTTCGCCTTTACCCTCACTTTTTATTCACCCCCACATAGGCAGGGGTCCTCTTTCAAATTCATTATTCAATGCAGGTGTCTTTCTTATGCACGACGAGGGGACAGTGGCTCAAGAATTGCGATCGCAATGGGACACCACCCACACTACAGCACATCTCAAGACAGATGATATTACCCATACAAAGAAAGAAAATATGCCCACTTCAAAATAAAGATACAGTGCTGTAACAATATACTTAGTGTAAATATTGTTAAAGAAGGAGAACATCTCTAACAAATACAGCAACAATATGAACTATAAGTCCCATCACAACTAATCTGTCTTAAAATAGAAGATGATGGAAATGAAATCTGTCTATCCCTAAGTGGAAGCCATCCTTTCCTTCACCTGTACAGTAGGTTGAAATAGTCTGGACTAAGCGATGGATGAAGACACTGTTAGCTTTTATATATGAATTACGAACAGTCACCAAATGCTTCTTGTATTCAAAGTCAAGCAGAAAAACCGAATGTGATGAGAATCAGAAGGAAGGAAGGAAAAATAAGCACTTTCACAAAAAAATGCAGAAAGATAAAAGACATCAAAAATCTCGCGCTACTCAATTTCCATCATTAATATTTTAACTATATTTTCACTACATTCTTTACTTTTATTTTTAAAAGTTTATAAAAATTTACAGAATTGGTAAAGAATGCACTGCGCGTAACATTAAATGTTTTTATCAGGGTTCAATATAACTTTTGTTAAGATAATAGTTTTTTTTAATTACTTAATATAAATTGTTTAATTATTTTAAAGGATAATACGTCATAGTCAAGTACATTCATTTTGTTATTAGTCTTTAAACTTGAAAAAGAAATAAAAATCATTCCGAAAATTTGCTTTATTTATTTAATTATTTTTTAAATAAATAATTTATTTGAGATGAAGTAATAAATTTAATATAAATTATTATATTATTAAATTGTTTATTAGCGAATAATAAATAATTCAAATTTTTCCATTAACTGTCGTTATTTCTTTTTTTATCATCAGAAAACTAATAGCTGTTCTACTATCCGGTTTCTAAAGCCAGGCCCGAGACCGGATAAAAGTCAGTTATCTGAAACATTACTATCACATCCATCATTATTATAATTTTAATCGAATAATTTCAAAAGAAATAACCAATAACATTAATGGACGATGTTAACTGATAAGAGAACAGATGTAATTTGAATAGCATTTCACAAATATTGGTAAATATGATAATCTTCGGATTTTTTTTTTTTTTTTTTAATCTCGTTGTTACGACAGTTACGGCTGATTTCTCCAAACAGTCTTAAGCTAATCCTGGATTATGTCCAAATTGAATCCAATCGAGTTGCGACATTAGATAATATTAATACTATTCGATACACATGTAAAATGTTTCTACTACTTCAAGATAAATTACAGAACGCACAAAAAAGCTAACAACAAATATTATTATTATTAAACCTCAGTAAGACGGTTTTTAAACAAAAACAAAAATAGTAATGAATACTTCTTTAATAATTAGGTAATTATAAATCTTACGTTCTAATAGGTTTATTTTATTTCTAAATTTATAGTGTAAATTAGTAGGCCTGACTAGTGAAATTTGGAATACAATGGTCGAACAGACTTAGGGAATAATGTTTGATTGATCATTAGGCTTATTTATTTATATATGTATAAACGAACTTTTAATGGATATAAATTGACAAAGACTTATAGAAGGACTTCACACATCGACAACAAGGTGACAGTTAAACTTTTAAAAAGATGATTCGATAAATAAGACAAAAGAATGGAAGTAAAACAACATATAATACATTAGAATATAACTGTGATCTTGATACTGGCCTCTTGAAAATATTTATGCTTTTATTATTTATTAAATTGCAATTCAAATGTTATTTTTTTTTTAATCGTCGTCAAGCACTTTGGTCCACTACTCAATGGGGCTCTGTAACATTACAAAGTCACCGGGCTTATTATTAACTGAAGTTACAATGAAAAAAACCAAACCACACCAGTAGATCAGCTTTTCATGGTCGATATTGTATTGAAATGAAGGCTCTACACATTGTTCTACATTGAATCGTAGAAGTTAACAGCTGACGAATTACGCGGTTGAGCAGCAGATGTTGGTTCCAAGTGACTCCTCCCCTCCCTGTACTTGAGAAATGTACATTTAATACAGAGTTAATTTAGAGAGGGGCTAGATTTAGCAAAGGAAGTTGATCGGTTTAGTTTTATGGATTCAATTAAGCTACTTGCCAGTATTTCATTAACGCGTGAATATTATTGAAGCACAAAAAAGAAGACGACGAAGGGAGAGGAAATGAAAGCCTCACTCTAAACTAATCACGTCAAAGACACGAACTACTTTGTAAATAAATTGCAAATTGTTACAACAACTTCACTGAACTGTCGTCTCAATAGAATTGCAGTAAGTTACCAACATGGAAACACAGAATAAAACAATAACACTAATTGGAAACAGAATAAATAAATTCCAACAGGGAACCTCTTCCGACATTGTATTGCTATTGGAAATGAATTTTATCTCCTTGTAATAAAATGGGGATTTTCTTAGTTCACTATAACTTCGATTGTCCGTCACTCGAGTCAGTCAGTCTCTGTTAACTTAACCATTAATAGATACGTTTGCATTGAGGTTCTGTTTTTTATCTTTTTGGTGATCCGGAAAAAAAAAAATAATTATTACAGATTAAGTCATGTATTATGTAACAAAATAAATAAATTACATGACCCGGTCTATATGTAAAACTTTTATAAAGTTCATTTTCGATTACATCCGTAAAGGTCACAGTCAACACCTTGATAACTAATAGTACTAAGCAATATTCCAATACCTTACAATTAATTCATTGTAAAAGCTTTAATTCTTTTAAGTTTTTACACTGAATGTTACTGCAAAACAATATTTGACTTCAAAATAATTTGTATTCAAGAAGGGATCAGATCACCAATATACCAAGAGTAAGAGTATTAAGTTATAAATAAATAAATAAATAAATAAATAAATAAATAAATAAATAAATA
>JAFIDM010005346.1:8446532-8457433 GCA_023159025.1 Thereuonema tuberculata
ATAAATAAATAAATAAATAAATAAATAAATAAATAAATAAATAAATAAAAATGTTTAACTATTAATGGACCCAAATATTTTCATTTTCTTCATTGAATATCACGATTTTTAGAATGTAAACCTAAGAAAAATCAGTCCAGGATCTAACAGCTATTAATAGAAATAAAAATATAATTTATAACAAAAACACAGGCCTATAATTCACTGCGTTTTAACTTTCCCTGTGATGATAGAGAAGACAGAATTAATTACAGGACGTCCGATTGAATAGCTTTGATTGTAATCTATTAGAACTGAATAACATAACACCACCATCTTTGATTGCCAAGAATTTACTCCAGAAATTTCGAAATGTGGATTGTTCTAGACTAAAATAATACAAATAAATTAAGCTTTGTGTGTAACCTTGATATTTGATTTAATCTACATTTATTGTAGATTAAAAAGGACTAATACAGAGGAGTGATCCGAAACATCCTAAAGCCATAGGACTAACTCAGTGATTCGTATTACAAAGCGTTAATGCACTGTCCGTCCGTTTGGATCAGGCCAATAAACACATGACAGCGATAATACTAAAAAAAAAATCTTATAAGTCAAAATATAACTGCATTTTTTTTTTCAGAATTATCAGTGGATTTGTTATTTAATCAAATAAGAATTTATTAAATAGTAATTCTTATTTTTCTAGTAGAAAATTAAAAAGTAAGAAATAAAAACAAAGTATTTTTCTCCAGGTGACTATTACCTACCCATTTCAATGGTAAACAGCCAGAATTCTGACGAGTTTCTTTGTTTTTGTCCTCCTCAACAGAATTCTGTTTCTTCTTTCGTTTCCACCATCCCTTCTTCTTTCGTCTGCGGGGAAGAGAATCGTTTTGGGCCGGAGTGAAGTTGACGCCGTCCGGGGAAGACAATTCCCTATCGGGCACCAACTCCGTCAAACTATTATCCACCATGATCAGACCCAGTCTACACTATGTGAGTGACAATGGAGAAAACACAAGGTTAACAAAAGATCACGTTGTTTTAAAGACATCGAGTCATCCAAAAAGCAAGCACTGCCATCAAAAGCACACAAGAAGTTATTTCGACAGCAGAATGTATACGCCTAGAGGCCGATTAATCTCAGTTCGAATCCCGGTTTAGATTTGTGTTTTTTTCTTCTGCGTTTCTTTCAGTGATATAATGTAGACTGTCTACGGTGTATCTTGAGCAACAATGTATTCGGCAAAATAGTTGACAATTACCATCTTTTGTTAAGATGAAATGAAATATAGTCTGGGCATTGAAACGAAACGACATCACAGAAAACAACACTTGTTAATAATCAGAGTTGAAAAATTAAAAGACGAATGCGATGTCATTTAGAGAAAAGCACAGAATCGAATTCTCATCACTTGGAACGGCATTTGTAAAAGGAGATGACATTAATAATCCATTGCTGTAGATTCCTTTGTTCGTCTCCGTCTTCGAATCGCTGAAATTCCAAGGCTTATTCTGTTCACATATCAATATCGAAATAATAGAAAGAAAAATTCACAAAATGCCGTTGAAGTGTCAATTATGCACTGAATCTTCACTTGCAGTTTCTCTCGAACAACTGAATCGTATCTTACAAGATAACTAAGAAGAAAGAAGGGTAAAAAAAAAAGGAGCTGTTTAATTGTCGACCCATGTATCCTGAGGGATCGTTGTGTTGATAAGGTCCAATCAGCTGGTGCTGTCAATCCGCACCTTTCAAAACGTCTTATCAAAAGGGTTAGTGGTGATGCCTGTCCTACCTCTGGAGGTCTTCATTAGGGAAGACACGTGGGTTCGCTGCTGGATATCGTAAACTAGTAGCAAATGTGTTCTTCCGTTCATTTCACTTCAATCCTACGTTCTTTCCGTTATCTCTGCTCCTGCCTTCCTGAACTATAAACGTGAATCCAAGTAGAATGAATGCTTCTCTTTTCCGGAAGGCTTAGTGGTTCGCCATTACTAATCTTTCGTATAAAAAGCGTCTGCTGACCTGGAATCAGCAGCGTGCACGAAAGCATCTTACGATGAACGGAAATAAAAAAAAAAATTAAAGCGAAAAAGAAGATGTTTGTCACGTGCAGCGGAATGTCACTGACTGGTTCGAGAACCCAATCGGTCGTGACGCGATGTCACACCGGCCGACCAGACACACCGTGTGCCGGGATCGCCAACCTTCCTACCGGGGGTTGGGAGCGCGGTGCGAGGCGAGAACGAAAAGCTCCTTCGCGATCTACTCTCCACGCCAGGGAACTCAACAACGGCGCCAAGCAACAAGAACAAAAAAAATTCCAATTTCACACTTGATTAAAAAAACAACTTGACATAATATTAATTAATATATAACCTCCACCAAAAAAAAAAACAGAGCATCGAAAGAGGGTAGGTAGGTTTCGTAACTTGTCCAGCATTCACATGTTCTATCTCAATTAGTTGCGGTACGGGCTGTGACGTAAATACCGACTCCACCTTCAAATAAGACCTGTTTAATTAGAACTACAAACACCCTATGGTGAGAAATGGAGTCTAAATGTTACAATCTCATCCTTCGCTTGGTCCATTTCATCTGCTGACATTTTTTTCCCTCCTCAAACTTCAGTTCAAAAAATAAATCATGATCTAATTTGTCCTCTTTTCGAAAGGAAGTTCATTAAACATTCAAATTGATAAAACATAAACCTGTTCCAATAACCAAGAATCGATTCAATTTATTTCTTCATTAGTTCATAATACAGCAATTAGGAGAAAAAAATGAACATCAATTTGTTTGTAAACAAGAACCAGGAAAAGTCAATGTCACTGCGGATTTACCGCTAAAAAAAATTACAAAGTAGGCAGTCCATACAAAAATTAAACTAAGCAATGAACGATATTTCTAGAACATCAATAACGATCAGGCAAAAAGGGCGGAATAACAATAGACAATTAAAAATTTAAAATTAACTTTTTTTTTTAAAAATAATAAAGACAAAAATTGAAGCATTACGTGTGGCGTTTCATGTTAATGCTTCCAGTTTCGCTGATGAACGGGAAATGGCTATTAAGTAATTTAGACTTGCTAACCAATAATAGTAAAGAAATGAAGTTAGTACAGTTTTACAGCGCTGTATCTAGGCATTTCGCTGTAATTATTTGGTCAAAACAACACTAATTACCTCAGTTGTCTCCAATTTCTAACTTTAAACACGTTCTACTGTTTATCCTTTTATTTTATTCCATAAGTTAGTGATCTGCTTCGCTAGTCAACTCAGAAAAGGACTTGAAAAATTTAAATCACAAACGTAATAGTGAGCAAAAAAGAAAAAAAAAGTAATTCAAAAATCTAATATTAAAAAATATTATTAAAAAAAAAGGATCTGGTGAATTATATTTTGAATTATATTTCTTTAGTTATTAGTAAGAAAAAATTATATTATTAATATACTTATGTGGCTCGCAAATTTTGCTTTGTCTAGTTGCGGCCCGCAATAAGACAAACGAATCACTTTGAAACGGAATCAGTTTAAGATCTTGGTTTTAAATAAATAAATGGCTTCAGGTTTTATCTTTATTTAATAAATCAATATTCTATTCATGTTTTTTTATCAATGGACCGACTGCAGACACTCGTTGCAATCCTAACTTTCAAACTGTGATTAAATAAACCGATTTCAAACTACTTGTCTTTGTAATATCATTTAACCCAACACGTGCTACTCCTCTGTATACAGAACGGAAATAAAACGAAAAAGGTATTTCAACTGCAGGCATTGGTAGCAAAAGTATGTTTAATCCTATATATACCTCCACAGACGTCTGGCATTAAAGAGGAAAGTACCATTACACAACTGCGATGAATCACAAGGCAAAGACCTGCGATGATAGGTTTTGAAAAGGAAAAAACAAAAACAATACAGATGACATTTAGATAAGCCACAGATCGACGAAATATCTTTCCTCATGAAATTCACTCTTCTTCAGCTAAATAAAGAATATAAATAACTTACATAAAACAACGACATGGCTAAGAATATCTCAATTCAGCTGAATCACTAAATTATAAGAAATATTCAAAAACGTCATAACTTAATACATATTTACATAGGACCTCTCTCGATTAGTAAAAATTCCTTTGTGATTTTTTTTCTTCTTTTTTTAATGTTTGTTTAACAGAAGAAGCCCAGATTATTTTTTAATATTTAAAATATTTTCTTAGAACCTTTCTTGTTTGAGAATATTTAAATGCTCGATTTCTATGAATGTAAAAAAAGAAAAAAGAAAAAAAAAAAAAAAAACTATGATTTTAAAAAATGCTCCCCTGTAAGCTCCTTACAGCTGGTTCAACTTTTACAAAATAAAGCATCTACAATCAAGGTTTACAATTATTATTTTTTTCAATTAAAAAAAAAATCAATTCCGGTGGAATAGGTACCACTTAACATAATAAATTTTCTTTGGAAAAAAAAAAAAAAACTCAATCTGTACTTTTGTTTCTGCTAAAAAACTTTAAAAAAATCGTCCAATAGGGATTTAACTGTTCCTACTTCTGTGTTTGGAATCATTTAGTTCACTGAGGCTATGTGTCAAGGTTGAGGCTCAATCTTGGAAAGCGCAGATGGTCAAACTGATACAAGTCTTTAAACAACAGAATGAGCAGCAAAAGATACTACCACTCAGGACTGCTGTTTCAATGGGTTCAAACCCTTTACAGATTCATTAACATTAAGTCACATTTCTACGGTATAAAAACAAAACAAATAGAATACTAAAACAGAAATAATAAGTTGTACTTTAACTGATTTAAAACGAAGTACACTTAAGTCAAAATTAAATCTAGAATGCAAAAAGATTCAAGGATATGTGATTCCTTTTTTTCAAATGAGATTCTAGACATTTATTATTATTATTGCTATTATTATGTTTACACATAGACAAAATTTGTCTATATGTAACTAACAAAACTAACATATGTTTATCCAGCTATTTTCAACAATAAAAATAAGAAATAAACAATATTATAATTATTACTATTCCTTTTTTACATTTTCAAATTAATATATATATATATATATATATATATATATATATATATATATATTTTATATATATTTATTTTTGTATACATGTATTCTCAAAGCTGTGGACTCGGTAGGGGCTTAGCTGCGGGCTGGAGGTGGTGGGTTCGATTTCCGGCCTATTTTTCCACTCTCCTATCTCTTTCAAAGGGCCCAAGGGTCTACCCAGCCCTCTGTTGAATGGGTACCGGGTTTCTTTCCCGAGGTTAAAGGAGGGCGGGCGTCGGACTAACCACCCACCCAAACTTAGTCCCGTTGGCAACCGAACGCCGGGAGCCTTACTTTCCGCGACCCCAAGGCCTGTAGTTGGATAATTTTAAACTTTTTTATTCTCAAAGCTTATCTTCTGAATAAATTAATTACAAAGTAACTTTATTATCAAAAGAAAATGACCTTATTGCCTGATATTAATTTTTGGAAATTAAAACTCAGCGGTCCAACTAAAAACTATTTAACAATGAAAGATTGATGCGATTTTGTTATGTTTTTCAGTACAGTATCCAAAAAAACATAGCCTACATTCAAAATACTCATGTTTTACGTCAAACCAGAACATGCTGATACGAATAGTGTCATGTAAATTTTGTATTTAAAAATAATAAATAAAAAAAATTATTAATGTTATTATTGTTATCATCTTACACTTTGGAATTCCTTAACATAAGTTTAAAATTTATTATAGTTTAGAAAACGGAGTTTCATTCAGTGAATCCATGAATCGAAAACCTTATTTCTTTTACTACAGGTGGAGAATTCAATCTTACAATGGTATAAGAGACATTGAAAGGGATCCAAGGCATCGAGGTTGTGTTCTAGTCATTTAAATACGTACGAGAATTATTCCGAAAAATATATTTCAAACCTTTTTCAAATATTAAAAAAAATTATCTAGTAGTTAAGAATATATATTTAATCAATTTTAACGATGTAATATGCTGAAATACTTAGGTATACTCGATTTGGAACGCAAAATGTAAATTTACATTTGAAATATTTAGAAATAGACTATTCTTTACTTCATACACTACTTACAAAGAAAGACTTCGTTAGAATTTTTGAAACACACACTTAAACAAAGGACAGGCTTCTTTACACCCGCATAATAAGATCCAAAAACAATTCTTCAATAAGATAAAGATTGCCTAAATTATTACTAAGAGCGGAATTTTTCTAGATAATGAAGCAGAATTAATAAGGACCTTTAAAACCGGTACCATTCATATAATAGTAAAGTGTCAGCTATCTAGGGTAAGTGGTTTTTGAGATTACGATGTTGTAAAGGCAAAAATGTGAAATAACTTTTGGCACCTAGCTCTTTAATCTGCAGGTCAAAATTAATAGGGACCTTCCTTGTAGACTAAACGTATTACGTTTCGTTTAACTTCATAGGATAAAAATTTCAATTATCTTGATCACGGATGGTTATTCTTATTAATAACTAAAAGAACAATAACTCTTCTATCCAATACATTTTAGGATACTACAAAGATAGTTCAAATTTACTAAGTGCAACCACGAATACCATGGAGGTATTCAAACAAACTAAAGGCTTGAACATAGGAACTTTAGGAAATGGATTGCAAAAAATAAATACCGGTAAATAAAACAAATCGGGGAAAAAAAAAGCAAGCAAGCAAAACGCAATGTAATAGTTTCGGAAAATTTTAATAAAATAACCTTAAAAGCAAAAGAGTACTTTAACGAATCTATTATTGGATCATCTTTCTGTAATTATTCGAATTTTTTTCTTAAGATCTTTATAATAGCGTAAATAATTATAATATTAAGAATATCATTTATATATACATTGGCACTGCGAACATTTTACGTCAATACCTTAGCAACACTTAGGCCCCTGGTTGAGGCCCGTCTTGCCTAAGAAAATGCCAGTGATTAAACGTGATTTTTTGTGTTTGTTTGGGTGAACGTTTACACTGTGTAACTATTTTTTAAAAGAGTAAAATTTGTTATATATATATAAATAAATGATATGATATTCTTAATACTGTAAGTTATATATAACTAAAGCTTTATTTAAATGAGAGTTTAAATGAATCAGATACTTTCATTAAAACAAACACAGGCCTCTAATGGGATTTTAATTCGCATAACGCTATGGCCTAACATTCAAGATATTTCAATTGAATTAAGTATTTGGTATTCACAGAGCGTAACAAACCAGTCTGCAACGAGCGACAATTAACAGTGACCTTGTTCCAACAGTTTCATTGGAAATGTCAATAGCCCCTTGTACATACAGGATTTACGCATTTTATTATTGTTAACAGTAATAATTACTCCATAAGCAACACTCAAACAAAAGTACTAGACTCCAATGTTAAAAAAAAAAAAGTCTTTCTTTTTGCTATTCATTAGCTAAAAAAAGAACGTCTATTTTTTTTATGTCACTAATTAATTAAAAGGTATTCTTCCATTGAAGGAGGTTTTCGTTTCAGTGAAGTGCCAATATATTCATTCGGTTCAGGTTAATACGTGACAGTGATTGATGGGCATCAGGGCAGAACGGAAGCAAAGGAAAATGTCATTAAACTGAAACTGTAGATTTGGAAAGGAGAGATGACAGCTTAGAAACACATTAGAACCCCACATCCACCCAGCATCAAAACTGTAGCCTAGGAATTCTTCTTCAGATTACACGTCCAAAACAAACAAATCCTCCTTTACCAATTGTTGAAATTTACTTCTATCTATTCATTATTATTTATTCGATATAATTAATAATAACTAATCAGGTATTATATAACATATAGTCTGGAAATCCCTAATGTTATAAAGACTTGACCACTCAAAATTATATTCTTTATTTTTATTTATTATTATTAAAATTTTTATGAGAATAAACTATGTAATATACACGCATTTCCTACATATGCTTCCTTTTTAATATCAGGAAAAATGTGTCAAATAAAATGGAATTGCAATTTGCAAAACGTACAAGCTTACGAAGCTTATAAAAACACGGTACAATATGGTACTAATTTGTAAATTAAGTTGGTCCAGAACCAGACAATATTCAGTAAATATCGATAAACTATGATTAAGGAGGTAAAAAAAACTATAATGCCTGTAAAAAATTTAAAAAAAAAAAATTGGGGAATATTTTTTTTTGTCCCAAAATTAGCTTTTTTGAAATCAGAATAATTATCATCTGTTCGTGGTTAACTCGAGGAAAGTTATTTGAGATTTAAGCTATTATAACTCCACTTTTTCAGTATTCCATCAACATTGCTTGAAATTATTTTTCCCGAACTCCCTTCTGTTATTATAAGAATTTGAAAAGATCCAATTGAATTGAATATATATATATATATATAAATCCAATACACAAAACTTGAATCGACACCTTTTCAAGTTTCGTAATGCAAATATTTCATTTAATGATTTGCAATTTAGAATTCAGAATGTAAAGAATATAAGAATAAAACTAACTTACATTACTAAACATATAAATATTACATATAAATATGTATATTCGAATGTTAATACTTACACAGAAACAGTTTTTTGAAATTAATTTGGTTTTTAAATTTCAGAAAGCTGTCCGGCAAATTTTATATATATATATATATAACTTAAAAAATAATTATTGGATCTTTTTAGATTTATTGTGTATAGGCTAATTGAGATATATTATGTATGTAAAAAAAATATTACTACAATCACTATTACAAATAAATAAGTAAATAAATAAATAAATAATAAAATTTATAGATACATAAATGTTAAGATGACCAGAATATGCAGTTGTTTTTTTTTTACAAAAAAACACAAAAAAGTAAATAGACAGTCACAACAGTTTCGGAAATCCATTTTTTATTCTTCCGATTTTCTTCTTCGGATGGAAGGAGACAATGAAGCAGTTACAGTTAATGCAATTTTCAATGTCACGAGCGACAATCGATGGATTTTTAAAAACTATGGCAATTATTTTTAGAATTATCATTTCACGAATTATTTATTTTTATCAACCCACAGACATTGTACAATAATTTCAAATGTCAAGGTAATTAAAGGCTGTAGGATTTTAAGCAATAATTCAGAGGAATTTAAACATGTAATGGTTTAACTGATTAATGGTTAATGTGATGGTTTAACTGACTGCGCTGCAAATTTATTCTACAAACTTTAAACTAAGTGTAAAATATTTAATATAGTTTTAGTTATTATAATACTGTATTATAATAATTAATTAAATAACTACTTAAAAGTTATTTATGAAAGTTCCTGTAATGTTTTTAAAATATTTAATATTTTAAAACACAAACATTTTATATGTATTAAATTTATCAATAATTTTTAATTTTTCTTTTCGCACAGAACTTTGCAAACATGTAATCATGGCAAATATTCGACGACACAATACGCTAAAAATAATAAAAAATTTCATTCTAAATTTATTAATATTTTCTCAAGTTATTCTATTTGAAAAAAAACAAAAACAAAGTAATAGCGTGAATTGTTCCACTGTAAAAATTAACAAATAAATAAATATACTAAGGCTATGTAAATCTTGGCTGATAATGGATCTGTGGATGAATATGTTATTGACAAGCAGTGAGAACGCGTTGAACCAGTCGTACACTTATCGCCATCTGTCGGAGAAATCAAAAATTCAATCGGAGCTGCCAAATGCATTTCACGCCAATATTATTCCTAGGTTAAGAGAAATTGCTGGAAATAATCAGCATCGTTTAAGCGTGAAGTGTTATTTGCACTGAATTTATTTTATTTTTCACTGAAAATGGAGAATTAAAACGACAGACATATTACTAAAAATATAAAATAACTTTTACTAAAAGAAAATATATTTAATTGTAAAAAGAATCGTATGACAAAAATACTAAAAGGCAGAATTTAAAAAAGCAAATTAGATGTAAAAATCTGAGATAAATTTAATTCTAAAATGGATAAAATTCTCAAGAAAATTTAGGATTCTAAACCCGGTTTTACGTTGTTTTTTTTTTTTTGTTTCCCTATCTTACAACAACATAGGTCTATTTACTTTGATGAAACCAAAGAGCGCTCTTGTGTTCGACAAAGTATCTTCGTTGGAGATTACTAACTCCTGGGAGAGGAAAGCGGTTCCCCGCCGTCAAACGCCATCCATCTTCCGTCCCATTCTCCGTTAGCTGGTGACAACAGCGAGAAGACAGTCCAAGGGAATTTCAAATTCATATAAATCGCACCATTTTTATTTGGACTTAAGAAAATAATCAGTAAATTAAGGGAAATGTCTCTGTAATTCAAAGAAAGTGATTTACATTTATTGTCATGAAACTGTGAAATCTACCATAATCAGATTATGGTGCTTTAACCAAAAAAGAAAAGAAAATACGAAATGTAGAAATGTAGAAAAATAGTTTATTTTTAAGTTAGATTCACATTGTTATAAATTGTTTAAAACAAAGACGGCATGAAAATGTCTGTAAATTGTTTTAAGACAAAGTCGTATGAAAATATTTGTAATTATTAAAAATTTGAATCTAATGTATTATTAAATTTCAAAAAGAAGCCTGAGGAAGTCCAGAAATTCTCTGAATGAAATATAGCGTATAATGAATAAAAAGATGAGATAGTTTCAGGTAAATGATATATAATGTTCTTTTGATCCCACACATATTCCAGGTGTGATTTTTAATGGAGCGAGCGACAAAGGCTAACCTGCGCCAGGACTTGAGAACAAGTCGTTGAAAGGAAGCGTGACGCCGTACAGAAGAAAGCGGGACACATCCAAGCCCACATCGAGATTCAAACACAGGTTCGGCCGCTTGGCAGGCCATCCCCTTGACCACTGGGCTGCGTCCG
>JAFIDM010005346.1:8472433-8526185 GCA_023159025.1 Thereuonema tuberculata
AAAAAAATATGTCTAGATGTCTAGACTTGTAGCTAGTTCTCTACAATCTTTAAGCACTAACAAAGAATAGAAAAGTTTGAACTGACAGTTGATTGGAGGCTGTATAAATGCTACGATTAAATAGAAAAATCAGAAATGATTCCATTAACATTAAAATAATTACTGCAAAAGATATAATTAAGATTAGAATCGTAAAGATCTATATAATATTTATAACAATACTTTTAAGAAATACTAAGAAATTATAGTTTTTTTCATTTATTTATTTATAATTTTAATGGACAAGAAATTAATAATGTTGATAATAATTATATTTAATCTATAAATTGATATATGCTCTTGAACTGGTAAAATACAATAAAACTAATATATAAGTAATGTATACTTATTGGAACTATACTATAAACCATAAATCTAAATACAACAATAATAGTAATAATAAAGCAAGAAAAGGAAACAAAAAATAGGATGGTCTGATAATAATTGGGCCAAGAAAATAAAAATTATTTATATTTGAAATTGTTTTATGGTTGTAGTTGACTCCCGATTTTGAACAGTGAAGTTCAGTATAGATAGTGTAACAGCTCGAATTAAAAACCTCATACAAATCGTTTAAGAAATTAGTTGCCAAAAAAAAAGAAAAAAAAAAACTTAACTAAAAGATATTTCTTTTAGTATTAAGTAACCTGAAGAACGATTCTTTTATATTTAGAATTTCTGATTTAATGATTAACTTGATTTGAAAATCAATCCCATCTGTGTTTAGATAATAACAAAAGAGCTACCACTGCCTAATTGGAAGGGATTGGCTAATTAATTATAATAACAATTAAAAGGTGAGTGTAGATCTGTCGAAGATGTAAAACGAGTGAAGAAAAATGTTTGATGTGAATGATTAATAAGAAATTAAGTCATGTGTTTTCCTATAAAGGTAATAACAATACAGTTTTTAATTATTCCATCTCATTTTGTTGAGTATTTAAGTACTTGGAATGCGGATTACGAAAATTAGTGAAGAATGACTTAGGAGTAAAACTGTACCGTTACGTAAAGGTTACGTATCAGAAGGAAATGAGCTTTTTTTATGTAATAAATTAGATAATTCCATTCTTAAAATAGTTGGTCCACTGACGAAATTTTTACGAGAATATTTCATTGTAGTTTCGTTTACAAGAAAAATAGTTATTCTTTAATGCAATACTTAAGTTTTTTCAAGTAAAAATTTAGAATTTACAGGATGAAAAAAAAAAATGCATTTGAATTCTCAGAAGAGGAGGGAAAACAAAAAACGTCTCTGCACTCAAGATATAAATTTGACTTTTGTGATAATAGTTTTATGAAACATAAACTCTGATGTTTCCAGAACCATTTTCTCTGCAAATTGACAATTTGACATTTTTTCTTTTTTTTGCAGTGGAAAATTGATTACATATCCCCTGTTCCTGTTATTAATATTATCAGAGCCATCTAATTTTATTTTTATGAGTGAAATCGTTTAAAAAAATATCTTTAATTTTGCTTGTAAGTAATTGGACACTTTTAAAAGATTTCTCTGAAGCTTTTTTTCAAGTATTAGGAGCAAACATGGCGCCTGTGGCGTTTCCTCTATGTTGTGGTGGTAATTACGATGGTTGCGCTCCCTTCAGGAGGAAGAAGGAATCAGAAACGACTGAACGACAACCCATAAAAGATAATCCTAGCCTGCACTTGGCGGGCGTCTTCGCAGTGTTTTCGAAAAGAAAATTGCAAGGGAACGAAGGCGGTGTTTGCCACGCGCCCCGAACAGCACGTGCATAGACTACGTCACGTCGCCAGCAGATTAAGCTCAGGCGAAGGGCAAAGACGTGAGCGGCATCGCCAAAGACACCCACTTTACGTTAGAGCACCATTAGAATAGAGATGGAAAACCGTTCAGACACCATTAGGCCTATAGAGCCTAATATCGTTTTTGAACTGAAGACCTTACAGATGTCGAGGCAACTTCAACGCAGCCAAGTTTTATTATATCCAGACACGACGAAAACAAATTGATATAAAATACGGTTGTCAGGAAAGTGTCATTTCAAATAACTGACAGTCTGAAATGTAATGAATGTATAATAAAATATGAAAAAATATTTTTGTAAAGATGAATATAGATGTGTAGTGTGAAAAAATATGGTTGGTGATTAAAACATATTTTTCTTTATTTAAGTTTTCAAAAGTTGTAGAATTTACAAAATTAAAGAAAATCTTAGATTTTATACTGGAGTAACTAAATCCTGAGTTTCCCTACAAGGCTATATAAAAGAGTAGTATTATTACGATATGTTTTAAGTATTTTATTTATTAAAATGACTAAATATTTAATAAAAATCTGATCTACTGGCTTTATGACAATTGTTAAATATTTATTTAAGTACTTCAATATTTATTAAATTGGAACGCGAAGCAGCAGCAGAATATATGATTAATAATCAGTAAGATTTATTTTCAAAATTAAGTGACTACATCGAAATACAAAAACTCTCACGTTGAAGAGATCACAAACTAAGAACGAGTTAATTAATTATTTGTTTTTTGTTTAAGATACAGTTTTCTTCTAAAAAAAACAAAATGTATTTTTGTGTTTAAAATAAAAACTTTCTTCTTTTATAGAAAGCAAGCTTAACGTCCGTAATCATTTATAAATGGAGAGAAATCGCCAACCGGACAACACAAGCACTAACAAGAAAGACCCAAGAAAGTCTTCTAGAATATTGCTTCTCGCAAAAGGCGTCAGACAATCATCTAAATGGAAATTTCTATGGTTTTTCAGACATTATTTACCTTCCTGAATTACATCAGCAAATTTAAATAAATAAACAATGACATCAAATTACCATCGAAACCCTCTGGCAATTTGGGAAATTGATTTTTTTTTTTTTTTATAAGCGTATAATAAAATTTTAATTGCTGAATTATTAGTTAAAATCCTAACATCAATAACGAAAATTCGCATCAAGAAATCTTAAGAAATATTTCAACAGTTCAGTTAATAAAGTTTATCACTATGTAATAATCCTGCATCGGAAAACCAATGTCAGGCAGGGCTTGATGTCAAATTAAAAGGTATTTTAATGATGCCTGTACGAATATCCTAAACTTAGCCTGGTTTGCAACAGTAGGCTTATCAAGTCTGTGTGTATGTGTAATAACTTGTGAATTGTTGGACGGATCTTCTTGAAACTTGGTTTGCACATTTGTTGATAAGGGACGATCTAACTGTTATATTTGAAATCTTTTCTATATTAGAACTTGTAGAGAAATTAAGAGAGAAATCGACAAAAATTCTCAGGGAAAAATCATTGAATCTAAACAATGGATTTCTATCCTATTTGATTTCTGTTAATATCTCAATATCTTACACAATGCGAATTAATCCTTTAACTAATCCACTGCAATTTGATACGAGATTAAAATTAATCCAATGTATACTAGTCAAGTAAATAATGCGAATTTAATTCCTTGTTTCAGAAAATGGAAAATTTCTACTGTTTGTATTCAGTGGACGTTGTAATTGGAACAGTCGTCGCTTCATCTTTTTTGTCATTTTATCGACTTTAAAAAAAAAAAATAATAATAAATACATAAATAAACATCGCTTTTTAAGGAAAGTAGGATTGAGGTTCTTGTTAAATAACTGCATAGATTTGACGGAATAGAAATCAGTTAGTAGCACTCTCTCTTTAACTGCGCCCTTCTTCAATTGTGAATGAGATAAATCGCACTTCGGAGAAACAGCCTTCTACTGAAACAGCTGGACACGCAATGGTCAGGTCTCTCCTCCACCCATTGGCACAGGGAACTTCCAAAGAGTTTCTGCACTTATGTTGAGCGTGGGTGGATGGCACACAACGATTAACATCTGCTCTCGTGACCGATACCAAACTTTATGATAGGTCTTAAAAGAACCACTACCACCACAACGATTCATAAATCTAGGGAAGAGAGAGAGAGAGAAATGCTCCATCACGTGATATCAGCCACTGAAACGAATACTAAAGGGTACTAGAACCATCAAAGGCTTTAGCATCAAATAATGGTGATTGGAATGCCTCAATATTCTTTTCTTTTGCAAGAAGCATAGACCCAACAAGAGACTGGAACTCTTTACGTCGTGACATACACAGTTCTGTACATTAGGAGTTTTTTTTCGACTGAAGATCATTTAACCCAACATTGGGATCATCGCCACAGCGGCGAGTTACCAAATAATCAAGAATCGAAGAGACCTCTCAAGCAAAATGGAATAGAATTGTTTAAAGTTCTGTTATAAGAAATAATTCGCAATTCCCTATTTAAAAACACTTCTAGCAAAAACTTTTTTTTCTCGAAGTTTCTACGTCAACTTTTGAACTTCCAGGAATACATAAATATACACAAATGGTGGGATGTAGTCAGTTTAGTTACTTTTCTAATTTAGAAACTATCAAGATGTATTTATGACATTTTACTTTTCAAAACGAAGCATTGAAAATGTACAACTTGTGCGCTCTAATTATCAAAATACTGGTAAATAAATTAAGAAGTAAATAGAAACCAGAAATATACAATTTAAATTGTCTTTAACTAATGTATGGGTCTGAAGAAACCAGTTTGATTCGAAGATATTCTAAAAACTGCGAAATCCCAAAAAGGCCAAGAAGAAATCTGTGTTTAGAACAAAAAGAGACAGAAACAGAAAAGAATGGATAAAAGAACAGAAATGGAAAAAAAAAAAACCCAAAGGAGTTCAGACATCGTAAGACGGAATTAATCTAAATAACAAGAAAAATGAACTGATTCTATAAAAGCAAGAAGAAATGACCCAATTTAAATGAACCGATGAGATCAGAAAGTAAGCGGAAACGAGAAGGTAAGGATGCCAACGCAACTGAACCAGCAGAGAAATGATGAAAGCCGACAGTTACATTTCGACATTTAACTTTTCTGTATTATCTGTAAAAACGAATAAGTAATAGTATTTGCTTGTAGAAGCACTGTTACAAAGCGAAGGAACAAACAATTGCAGAAATGGATGATCTGATGGAAATGAATGAGATACGAATGCTTTTTATAATTAAAATAGTTGGTTATTGTAACATTTTAATGTAGAAAAGTAGAATTGAGAATAATACTGGGTTAATATCAATTCAGTGTGTACACTGCCGATCTCCACACTTTATTTAGTGGAGAATGAAGACGAACTGAATTCAGGTCTCATGGCAAATATTGGGAAAGTTGCTCTTGAACCAATTCGAGCAATTTCACAATGACTTCAATTTTTTTTTTTTTCAAATCATTCTCCGAACTTTAAACAGCTACAACGATTATAACAAGAGCACTGGAATCAAATCACACCGTCACAATTCTGAATATTGCTCTTCTATCTGTTATTTCCCAAATGGAAATTCACTAAATCAATAATTTAAAATTAAAAACTTTTCAGTCTCAATCTGAGAGAATATTTTCATTTGTAACCTAAGTACTTTTGGACTCCAATATCAATTCGTACTTTCTTTTTTTTTTAATATTCCCCAACTAAATGATGTCTCCCCCAGGGACTCAATGTTCTTTCTTAAATCAAGTAACGATGATTCCTTATCTCCTTTTTTCTTTCCTCATTAAGACACTCAAAACAGACGAGAAGCTAAAATATGAGAAGATAAAACCTAAAAACACTCCAATTTAATTCTTTTCTGTCTGAGAAGGAATAAAAAGAATAATAATACAATAGATGGTAACGGGTCGGTTAAGTTCATCCAGTTGTCCCTGACCTTGTGTTATCACTACATTTGTAGAAACGCTAATGTGATTTAATTTTATGACATACGATAAACTCGTGTTTCTTCTTTCTTTTTATTAACCGTTACTAATTTATATTTTTCGTTTCTTTTTCAAGAAAACGTTAACTAGTCTAAGGCTGCACCTGATAGCTGCAGTTGAATTATAATCATAAGAAAATTATTAAAGAAGTTCCTGAAAAAAGTTAAATCTTATTTCACTTAAAACATTATTCAGTGTTTTTTTATTATTATTATTGCTTTTCTTTTAAATTCATGAAAATGACAAAAAAAAAAAAAAGAGGGAATCAGAGAAATATAAGAAATGCAATGGAATGAGATTTTTATAATTTGAATGATACAAAAATTTATGACAAATATATCATATATAAACGATCGTATTTAGAAGGATTTTGGATGAAGCGATCATTTTCTAAATTCAATAAAATATTAATATTACCATTGTTTTTTTTTATAAAGTAATGCATAAATCTTATTATAGTATTTAGATCTGAAATGTCACTAATTTAATATTTACAAATAGATAATCGACGGACGTTTTTTACTTTTTTGTTTTAGTTAAATGTAAAATCTGACTACAAGATCAAAGATAATATTAATCCTTCATTTTTATTATAAATGAACCAAACATTACAAATATCAGATCTGAGATATTACAAATATCTTGGCAACATTTTACGTAAAGTCTATATATTAAAATTAAGTCATGAAATTGAAACTAATGATAAATAAAACATTGTGACAATACTTGGTATTTCTGATATGATATTGTAGAGTTTTTCCATTATAATATTTTAACAAATATCAAAGAAAAACATTCATAATTATAGTTGAAACTGTAACTGCTGAAGATAAGAATAAAATACTATTGTATAATAATAATTACACGATTTTAAGTATAATGTAGCATTTCAACTCCCTACCGATAAATAGGAAAATGGCAAAATAATAAATACTGTATTGAATTTAAACTAGATCGAAGAAAATATTCTCTTATCCTTTCACCATCTTATCGTAAGGCAAAGCTGACGATAGAAAAATACTAAATAGAAAATATAGATTGACTCCGTCCATTGAAGCTGAATAGTTGATAGTCAGTTCTTTTTTCAGAGACGACTTCTATTTGGAGAAGGAAAAGAAGAGCTAAGAAAAGCCATGAACTACCCCTAGGGGTTAATGACCAGAGAAAACCCTGAGGACGGGGTAATAATAATCGATTGAAAAATAAACAGCAAAGCCATAGGGGAACTGTGGAATGAATAAATAAATCTTAAAGAAAGGTCAAATCTGTCGAAAGCAAAGCAGTATTACATTATTATTATTAATATTATTATTATTATTATTATTATTGATTATAAATAAGTTTTTATAGATTATTACATCTCAAAACATGGAAGATAATCGGCAAGAGAATTATTATTGCTAAACCCGGTTTTCTCATCTGATGGTTCGCGAATATCAGAAGAGTTCCAGTAAAAAGTAAAATGAAATTAAATGCAAAACTGACTTCTGTTTTGTTTGTATGGGTTGTTATATTTTTTTTATTTTTTGCATTGTTACAGAGAGAGTTCACTTTAGAAGTGCGTTGTTGAAAAGGGTTCGCGACGCAGAAATGGTTGAGAACTACAACTTATTACACTGATCATAATTATTTATAATATTTAAAAAAATATTAAAAAATAAATGCATACTTCTATCGTTATACTAAAAAAAAAAAACCTCATTAAAATTGTGTATGTTTCATAGAATTCAGAATTAATAAATGCATTACCTTCATTCAATAAGTTTTATTGATAAGAAATCACAGTGTAAAAATAGAATCTTAAAAAGCTTAGAAAACTGTGTTAATCTAAAAGGAAAGAGAACTGCTTTGCGATGAATGATTAATATCGAAAACTAAGTATTTTTATTTTTAATTGTGGTTTATTGAAAAAAATAAGCAATTGAAATAAATTGACAGTTGCTCTTAGATGACGACCTCGAAAGTTCCATCTTCGATGATATTTAAAGTTTCGCCTTGTTGGGACGGATTAAGTTACAACAGGGACAATCTCACCCAAAATCCAATACATTGTAAATTCTCTGGTACACGTACACTTTCGCGATTTCGCGTTAGTACTTACGAAACGTACACTCGTCTCATAATTTAGCCTAAGGAAAGTTAAACTCATTTAAAAAAATAAAAAATAATCCAGTTGTTGTGTGTGTGTGTGTGTTTCCATGTGTTTGACCTTAACCACTTGTGAACCAGCTAACGGATTTCCCTTGGCGTGCAAATTTGCAGATCTATCACTTAAATGTATGTGTTTGAAAATTCTCCATGAATTCTCGAGAGGAGACGTCGAAAGTTCCCATAGAAATACGTTAGAAGCCATTGACTGACAGCAAATAAAAAATTTCAATCATGTAGGTCATTTTTACAATCCTCTAAATCTGAACATGTTTCATTTTTCATTAAGTGGATTTAGACGACTTAAATATCTGCGTTTTAATTAATTTTTTATCCAATGGAAAAAATAAGAAAACTTGGAAATTTGTGGGATTTATGAATTGACTTATAAATACGGACGCTTTTCCTTTATACAGTTTCCACGGCTTTCAATAATAAAGAAAAACTGGAAAAAAAAAAAAGCTTGCAGTTCTATCATTAATTTCTTGTTTTGTTGTTCAAATATAACATCAGGAAGAACGAAATTCAATTACTTTCGAGACAGGGGTGCAATATGTTAATAGTGAAGCCATGGCCTAGTCACCTCACCCACCACCTGGTTGGATAGGGGCACCGTTCCGGATTTGGCCATTTATAAGCCCGCCAACGAAGAGAGCTCTTGTATAATGCACTAATGAAACTTGCATGAGGTCCCTAAACGGCCACAACATCTTGAACTGGGTTAAGAATACAAAAAATAAAACAATGACTTTTAGAACCAATAAACAATTCCATATATCTCGTGTCATTCCGTTTTAAAAAAAAAAATCGAAGAATTAAGACAGTGAAGTACCGAGAAATAATTTATTGATTTTTTTTTTTTTTATTTTTGGGTGGATTGGTGTCTGATTCATTATCCCTGCAACACACCTTCGGGTTATCAGATACAGACATCGGGGTTATGCTGAGTGCTTCCATGAAATCCTGCCCAGAGTTCAACAATAAAAGTCGGCGGCAGCCTCAGCGTTTCTTGCGCTGATGGGTTCTTTGGCCCAACGGCAGCTGCTCACGTGTTTGGACAAGTAAAACATGAACGATTTATGTCCAGAGAAACTACGTCGAGTAGCCTCTCGCTCTGCGAACACGTTTTTGTGTAAACAAAGTAATGGGAGAAAAAGAAAAAGAGAGTTACAACGAAACAGAGACACAAAGAGGAGAAGAGACCCCTACACACATAGACCTAGGGTTTCACTGGGAAAAGGAAAAATTAATCTGCAAAGCAGCATGATCTTACAGGCATCAAACAAAAGCAAGTATTTAATAATTTCAGATTCATTAACAGTCTTTCTTTTTAAAAGGCCTGTATTCAATAGATTGAACGTATGTAGTCGAAATGACGTAAGTAGTACATCATTCTATTTCTTCAATAGTCTTTAATATTATCCTATTATACAAAATTACGAAACTTTAAAATAAAATAAAAAAATCTACTCAAAGTTTTCAGTTTTCTTATTTGGAGACTGAATCCTGGAAATACAAGTGTCCTATTTCTCTTTGAATGATATCTCTACCATTTCACAGTCATTAATAATAAATGTTACAGATCCTTGGCCGAGTGAGGGGAGTAATGTAATGTCAAGTAAAGCTTTTCATTTTACTAATGATGGTAAAAAAACATACAACGATTAAAAACAAGCCTCCGTCTCACAAAAGAACAAAAAAACAAAACAAAACATGGAGGTGCTCAATAATTGATTGTCTCATTTCAACCTTCTGGAATCGCGTATAGTAGAACGAAAAACATGTTGTTGTTTGTCTTTGGTTTTTGTTTTCGTTATTTATACAACACTATATATTTTAATGTTCCAATTTCCAGCTTTTTTTTCCTGAATTCCAGACTGAAACATTTTAAGGTCAGCTGATCTGAAGCAGCTGCCAACAATTCGAATATTTAATTAAATGTGGTTAGTCCAGGCGTAATTGATCGGCCGACCTTGGCCAAATATGGCAGATCTTTATTTGAGACTTCTACTCTATAATGTGCTTTAAATACGCCCGAGAGTTTCTTATATCCCAAAATAAAGGCTGCCAACATAGACATAATCGTTGTTAATTGCTTATTAATTGTTAAGACAGCCATAAAGGCGAAATTAAGACAGTAAAAACACGTTCTAAATTCCCACTTTATTTGGTGTAAAATGTAGGTTTCCAAAGTGTTTCTGTGTCGTGTGTTTGTTCTTCCTTCGAATGCAGGGGCGGAGGGAAAAGGCTCTCAAATAGACAAAACACCATAAAACTTTTGGCAAGCTTCTTTTTTGTTGGCATCGAGTATGTTTACATTCTTAAACTATGACACCAAGAAAAGACCTTTGACTTTAAACAGAGTAACAATGGCATTCATTTGAATGCAACTAGTTTAACCAACAAGAAAACGTTAAAGAAAGTGTGAGATTTTTGAAAAAAATTGTCATATGCTTTGTTATATTTCATTTCATTCTTTTTCTCCGGTTAGTTGTACTGTTATTATCCAGATTATAAAACGAAGGTAGTAAAAAGAATAACTACGCCTTACTTAGCACTTATTACCAAGAACTCCAGGTTAGTTCTTAGAAGCAAAAAAAAAAAACCCCTAATAAATACAAAAACAGTCTACATCGTTAGATCTGGATATAATCTCCTAACACAGACAGAACCAAGATTAAGCAAAAATAGTCAACAAATGATCAGAACAACTACAATCGCAATATTTCACAGAGATGGCTTCCTCGGCTTCTTCAGGCGACTTTAGGAATTTGAACATGAAAACAGTTAATAGAAAGATTTAAAGTGATGTTATAAAACAGTGGTGCCCAACCTACGGCCCGCTGTTTTATTCCTGGTTTTTTTTTTTTGGTTGTTGAATAGGAGATTCCGCCACATTGTGGCCCGTGAGATTCACAGCAAAGTCAATTTTGGCCGCCATATTACGAAAGGTTGGGCACCACTGTTATAAAACATTGTTTCTAACAAAGAAGGTATGCAACTAATAACAATGGTAATACATTATCAATATAATACATATACAGCATCTCTGTGAAGTATTGTGTATGTAGTTGTTATAATAATTAGCTTGTTTATAATAAATTATTGATTTATTCTATGATTCCATGATTTATATGAGCTTTTCTTAGAAACAAGTCTTTTCAACAATTACACAGAAAATGTGATTTCTTACATTTACATTTCATTGGAAAGAAAAAAATGGATAACAACAAACAATAAAAAAAATACTTATCCTACTAGTATTATGTTCAATATTCACTGAACAGTCAAATATAAAAAATTAATATGTTATGGAATGAATTACAGATGAAAGAGATATCTTTGATTATTACCGTATCATTATTATTTTTCTTTTTGGGGAGAGATGGTGAAAATGGTGAACTTTAAGTATTAAAAAACAAAACAAAAATGAAAGCCTTGTTACAATATATATAACAATTAAAAAAAATGTATATAAATAGTGAATGTAAACCACTAAAATAAAATAAGTCAATATAAGAGGAAAGCTCAAATAACATCTTAATAGAAATGCAGACAATACAATAGCAGACAAAACTCAACCTATCAGATCGCCTTTCAGCAGATTTCTTGGGTATCAGCGAAAAAGATCGGAGATAAAACTGATACTGATAAATTGATATCCACATCTTACAATGAAATAAGAGAGGAGGGGTTGTCCAATTACGTGACTCTCGAGTAGAAGCGCTGTCATTTTGTGTCCCGACCTCAATTTCTTAATGACCTGTCAAAATTCTCGCTGGGGATTTTTGGGATGATAAATCTGATTTCAGTCTGACACTGGGGTTATTCACCCCAAAAGAAATACAAACAAAGAAAATTCATTGTAACTTATATTTTTTTATTTTTCTTCTGCAGTAATTTGCAACAGACAAATTTATTACCCATAAAAAAAAAGATGTGATAACTTTAATTGCGGCTTAATATTTATGGCTAAGTAATTATTTAATATTAGTAATGTTTATGGAATTCTTTTGATACAGTACTGTTATTATTTAAGATTTTTTAGAATATTACTTCATAATTCATAATTATGTTTTCACAAGTCATAAGTCATAATTATTAAACAAATTATATCCATAATTTGTTTAATACCAATATTTGTCATGTTCTTCAAAATTTTATTTTAATTTTTTAGTTGAAATTTATTTGTTAAATAATAATTTTGAAAATTATTTGTTGTCATAGTTCATATATTCACTTAATAATTTACTTACATGAGCTTGTATAAAAATAACAAAATAATACAATTTTTAAAAAATATTTTAAATGTTATTTTATAGGTCTATACTTCATGGAATTAATTTCATTTTAGGCAGAACAAAGATTATTTAGATTTTAAAAAAAGTCAACTCTCCAAAATTGAAATTATTATTAAAAAAATAAATCTATTTATATAAAAAAAGTAATTTAATTTAAATGAATTACAGTTTAAATGCTCTCAATTTATTACCAAGGAAATAATAATTGTATTTTTTTTACATTATTAAACATTTATAAAGTAATTCCATTTGATGATCTCCAGTAAGTGTGAAACATGTGAGGCTACGAGATAACTTAAAATCAATTCACTAATCAGATGTGGGCCAAGAATATTTCTTTATTAAAATTTTAAAGTTTAGTTTTGTTTAATCACATAATTAAAATATATGTCGTTGATATTAAGAAAAAGCATAATAAATTATTATTATTGTTAAAGATTACTTCACGTGAACTGCCTTCACGGCCTCGCCTGCAATGTTGTGGCAAAATATTTGTCAGCGTCGCGCAGTCTAGTGATTCGCGCTAAATCCAGCTACGTAAGCGACTGTTATGACAACAATTCCGTCCTCTATAAAAAGACGAATCACTTAAAAGCGAGCCGCAGACAAAAGGAGGAATGGCCTCCCCTAATTCATCACTTCTATTTATAATGGCTTCGACCTACAGGTACGGTCTTGTTTACGAGCGAACGTTGCTAATACACAGTGGGAGAGTATTAGTTTCACACATTGATAGGTCGGCCACACAAAAAACAACCTCATCACCTACCTTCTCTCGTGTAGTTGCATTCCGCTTCCCGCGTAAATCTTCTCTATGAATCGAACTAAGAAAACAGTAGGGGATTCTTTTTTCCCCTCAAAACACAGATAGCTTAAATGCACCTGCGAACAATTATAAATTCATCGACCTTACGGTCAAGCTCAAAACCAAAGTATGGGTTATAGGTTCGAATCTGGGATAAATTGTGAATGTTTCTTTCGCTGCAACTGCGATGTCTTGCTTAGAGATGTTCTCTTGGCTTCCAATGAACTTTGCTTCCCCTTCACAATAGTTTACGAAGATTAACACCAATTACCCCCTTACTATGGAAGTTTGGACAGTGGAAGTCCAGGAATGAATGACTAACAGGGAATATGATGAAAGAACAAAGAATTCTGAGTCAATCTTGAAATCACCAATTGGTTCACACTTGCCAACACAACACTTTCCAACTCAATGTCATTGATTAGTCAGCGAACGTCTTTCTGTATCATCCTCTCTGATGTCCAACCGAATAATGATTGCAAACACTACTGCTTTATAGGAAATAAAAGTAATATCCTCAAAATCAAAAAAAAAATAGTCCTAAAACTAGTCTCGTATAAAACTTAACATGTCAATGGTGACGTCATTCTTCAGTCAATATGTTTGACAAAAAAACGTGAAAATGAGCTAAAGTCTTTAAGAGATCTATTATTCTTTAAGATTTCGAAACTTTTCGTGTTAAAACAAAATCGCTCAAAATGAATAACTCACAGGCATAAACAATCGCTTCTATATTTTATTACTAAGAAAAACAACTCAATTTGGAAGTTTGAAAATTTGATTATAAAAATGTATAGACTAAATAAAAATATTAAAAATAAAAAAAATATTTATTGATAAAAACGATTGCCCAGCATTACAAGAGACATCAGATAAAAGAAAGTAATTTTTAAAAATTATCTGCTAATGCAGTGGTTCTCAAACATTTCACTATCACGCTCATTTGATCTCAGTCTCTCACACCCACACACACACAAAAAAAAAAAAAAAAAAAACAGTGTCCCCCCCCTCCTCCAAAAACTTCTAAATTGAATGTAGGCCTATTTATGGACGTGAACACACATAGGAGATTGTTTATTTCACATATTCATTCATGTAACAGTATCATTTAGTTAAAACGAATTAAAAGAAGATGTACAACGAAATTAAATATGGAAAAGACTTAATAAAAACATTAATTAAGTATACAATTGATGTTTCATTGTTTATAAAAAAATATGAAAAGATGACAGAGAAACTGCATTAAGAAATATCATTACAACTTAGCTTTCCTACAACCCTCATTTTCACGACTACAAGAGAACTTAAAGGCGGTAGAAGATAAACAGATGATTTTCATCACTATTTTCGTAAGCTGGAATTTCTTTTTTACTTAATGGATATTGGTTGATGATGATAACATAATACTGCATTAAAATTTTAATATGTATAAACTTTTTATTTTATGAAATGTAAACTTAAGGCGTGTTTTTAAACTGTAATTCTTCTATTTCATGCCCTATCATATTTGACTGAATCCTGCACATGGTGGCGCTTGGTTCCAATGAGTTGTAAAAGATTAAAAGTAAGCTTACCTGTGGATCTTCGTCTTCGTCGAAGTTCAACTCTTTGGGGATTTCCTGCAGCGCACTGAATTTGCGATCGTAGATGCACCTGTGCAATTGCTCGTCCAACATGCGGAAGTTCTCGTAAGTCCGCCGCACTACCCACGACTTGCCCGCACTGGTCACCTGGACGGCCAGGTACTCCCCCCGTTCGTTCTCCCCGTTGGCCAGCGCCTTCGAGTTCTCCTGCGACTCGTCGTAAAGGCATACCTGAAAGAAATAAGACAAAATTAGACAGTGAACTTCAACAACTTTGGAATAAATAAGCTTATTTTATTAAGGAACTGAGTCGCTTTGCGATCTTCTCCTATAACTGATCAATAGACAGTCCGGTTTTAATAATACGACTTCAGACCTGTTGCGATCATTTGAGACTCAAAATATTTTTCTAGGATTAAAACTTTTAATGAGTTCCGGATAAAAAGATGTATAAAACTGTCGTAAATGTTTGGATAATATGAATAATAAGAATTATAAAAAAAAATGAGGTTGAAACCCTTTTAAAATGAGAGATATAGTGATTTGAAGAGAGAGTATCTTTCTTATTAGAATTTGTGTCAAAAATCTATGAAAGAATATCTTGTTCAGTGAGATTTCGGGGCAGTGAGATTGTTGGATTCTTCCAATTGTCCCAAATTTTAGCCAAGCCGAAGGTGTCGTTCATATACACTATTTATCGATTCATTTGCTTATGATTAATATGAATAAACTGACATGAAGAAATGCAGTAATACAGTATATGCCAATTATGTATTAGAAAAACCTGAGGAAAAAAAACAGTAAATTATTATGTTATTAAGAAGATGTGTTTGTGTTCGTTCCGCGATATGTTTAAAAACACGAAAAGCTAAGTTCATGAAACTTGATCTAGTCAATGGCTTGATAACACCCAGTACTTGAGTTCGACAGAGTTCTTCGTATTAGACTATCTGACAGCCAAACTCCAGTCTGGTGTCAGTTTGAAAAATGGGCCAAAGTTTGTTATTTATTTATTTTTTCCTTCCTTTTACTTTGAGAACTTCCCTGTATAGCACACGCAACGACAAAAGTGAAATCAACGGGATAAAATGAATTAAATCTAAGACTTCGAACATTTAACGATTTAAATTTTATCAAGAGTCAGAGTCCGGTTATTTTTCTAGCTCTTAAAAAGAACCTACAAGTAGGTGGCTGACATTTTTATTTGATCCAATTTTAAACGACGATGTAACATTAATTTCCTACAAATGGAACTGTTTCTTCCGACGTACCAAAGAAGAGGAGAATGAAGATGAACTAAGATTGTAAATTTCGTTTTCGAGCACCTGACGTTTAATTGGTTCCATGAACCCCTACTGGAAAAGTGGGTTAACCAAAGTTCAGCTTCAGATGTTTTCATTGAACCTTTGGATTTATCACATCTCATTCTGCCAACTACAAATAAGTGAAACACAGGAGAAAATTTAAGACAGTTGAAATACTTCGATGGTATCTGACATATTTATTACAGGTAACAGTAAAACTTATCTGATGCTGTCTAGGAATTCTAAGAAAGCAAAAATATGTAACACACTTTTAATGGGTTACGTAAACACCTACAGCAGAAGAAATGCAATTTAAACAATCAAGTCCATTTTGAAAGGATTAATCCGCCATCTTGGGTGGAAAATTACTTAAATGCGGCTCCTCATCTCAGGATTACAAGGTTAACTTGTTTAATAGATTGAAAGAGAAATAAGTAGCCCAAATACACAATAGATCAATAGTTATCTAAAGATAAGTAATAATAACGGATAATGAATACTGTTGTATGCATTCACGAAGTATGACTAAACACTTTACTTCTGCAGCATACTTTCATACTTTTAGTAATCGAATCTTTTGTTATATCAACGTTGGAAGAGATTTGGCATCGCCATTATTTCTTTAAAAAAAAATATTGGTTTTTTTTATCGATTGATTTTTTTATACAATATCTTATCAATAGATGCACCCAAAATGAAAACTCCATCGATTTAAAATTACTTAGAAATTCCTTCTAACAACATTTTGCAGAATAAGTTAGGAAGAATGATAATCTCACCTTGCTCAGCAAAATAACATTTTTGTGATCAGTGTGCGCACTGTTAAATTTTTGACAATATGTTCTTCTTCTCTTAAGTTGAGAATGGTTCGACGTCGCTTTCTTGACAGAGGATGCGCTGCTGAACTACCTGAGGCTGCCTAGTTTTACGGAAATTTACCCTGGCACTTACTGACTTTCAGATGTGACACTTTACGATGCTGGCGTCAATCGTTATGTAAAAACACAAATAAGAATCTGGAACATCGACGGAGGAAGCTTCCACAAGGGTGATGAGCAGCTACAACATCATCATCCTTCTATCAACCATCAAGAAGACCTTTCCACGGCCTCTGAATCGATGTAATTCTCTCATTCACTGTACTGTATTTTGCTATCAAGCAATGTTAGTTTCATTTTCCATCAGGACAAACGTCCAAACAGCTACCATGTTCCTGGAGCAATTCATTCCTAAATCTGTCTCTAAAGAAACAAGCCCAAGATGTAACTTCATTCTAATCCTTCAAGTCATCGCGGATCAAGCATCCAACTATAAAATGTTTATTTATATATAAACAACAAATATAATGTAAATCGCTCTGCCTCTGTTAATTACACAGAATCTGTGGCGTCCTGTAAAAAGTGTAAACGCCTTACTTGATCGTGCCTTTACTCCTCTGATAATAGAATCTAGACTAAGAATTCAGTCAATGGTTGTGATATTGGATCATTAGTTCATTACTAATTCACATGTCCATTCCTCCAGACGCCAACTGTCATCGAGCACTAAAAGCCAGTATCTATTTACAACACTTTTTAATCAAAGCTGTGCATATTTGAAACTTCCAAAATAAAACATATTTGGAAGTACTATTATCCTTCGCACGATTGACATCACTGAACTCTCTTTGAATTTTTAAGTTTCAAGAAATGATGATTTCAGCACAACAGAAAAGTGAAACAGCCGTATTATGACATACCTTATAAACTGAAAATCTCACTATATTAATATACGAATCATCATTCATCACTGTACAGTTTATAGAAACTGTAAAACTATTAAGTATGTCTTTAAAAAAAAAGATTTAAAAAAGACAAAAAAATATTCGATCAGATACTGACTGCGCATGCGACTTTATTAGTTTTGAAAATTTCTTTCTTTTTTTTTTTTTATTTTTAGGGATGGGAAATACAAACTCACAGTAATCATAATCATATTTTAAGCGGGCCTATAAATCGTCCCAAGTATTAAGAAAATTGGTCCCTCTTTTTAGATTGATGTATGTTCAATCAGACATAAAGACATAAAAGTTCAATAGTATTATTTCGCATGTATTTGTCCCGATCTATAAAGATGGAATATAAGCAATGAAACAAAACTGATTATTTTTTCTACTGATAAGTAATTTACAAAATAATATTACCATATCTTAAATGCAATAAATGAATAGTAAACTTGATAACACATTCCATCACCATATAACAAATTTATTAATAATTTTAATACAATAATTTTAATGCTGTTGTATAATAAATACTGAAAGTGTCGAAAATATAATTAAAGTACATCGAACTTTACAACCATCTTTGTTTTTATTATTATTCCGATAGAGATTGATTTATATATGAGAAGATTAAATTGGTTGAATTCCATCTGAGACCGAAGTAATTCAAATGTCGTCCACTGGCGGCGCCAAACCACTTCCCGTTCTCAGAAATCGAACGCCCGATAAAGTGTAAAGCCCGATGAAAACTGAGATGCCAAAACGGAAATTAAAGCTTGCTGTGATATATAGAGGCCTAATCAATTAGCCCAGAAGGAAACAGACCACTGGCATTTGGTCAACGACATATTCAATCAAATTACACAAACTGACAACTGCTCAGTACAACTCAACTTAATTATATAACGGCCTCTGTGTAAAAATGAAAGAAATTATAGCTTGGGTACTAGTACCATAGCACTGCAGATACTATAGGGTGGTACTACGATTTACCATTGTATAGTCCAACAGTCCTAACACTTTATTTTTATTTTATTTTAAATAAGCGATACGATATCAATAATAACTTTAAAATTATGGATTGTATATAAAAAGTAAACAGATATTATCATTTAATATTAGAAATAATATCAGATATCGTTCAGAAACTATCGCATAACGGCTTCATCTAATATTTCTTGACATTTTCTAATGTGTTACTTGCTACAAATTCGAGTACAGAATGATGTTAAAATATGATTTTCATATCCAGTTCAAAATACAACATTATTATTAATTATTAGTAATTATTTAAATAAGTGAAGAACTATTTTCTATAGCACAGTAATAACATGCTCCTGTAACTCTCCCAATACTAGCTATATGCGAACTCTATACATATCTCCAACGACCAACAACTCCGATGCATACTTTCTTCCTGGGAGTGTATTGTTAGCTGCATGATTTTTACGCTAGTTTAATTCTGTTACATCATTATTTTGATGTAAACTGGTCCCGTAAGTAAGATGTTACGGTTAAAAAATAACATCGTTTAAATAAATATTTTTGTTTTTGTTTTTTTCGTGCGAGCTTCGCAACTTCGGGGCGCATCTCAGCTGGAATACGAACAAAGTAGATGTTTCGAGAATCACGTTAAAACGGAATGACGCATGTCCATCAAATTTGATACACAGCACATTTATGTTCCCACTTAAAACATAGACCCGTTTGTTTTGGTATCCACCCCTCGAAAATGACTGGGAAATCCCTTGCTGAAACGGATTCATTTGAAATTTGATTCTAGGCTTATTAAATATGAATACTATTGATTTGATCTCCCCTCGAAATGAGTCTCCCAGCGCTGCAGGCTCAGTCCCTAATAGAAAAGTCAACGTCTACCTAGTCTTAACTTATAGTTACTCATTTCCATAATAGACCTCCGGTCGCAGTGTTTGGCTTCCCTGCCACCCACATTCACAACATAAACATACTCATTTCCATTCTCATATTCGTAAAAGATTTAAGGCAGCCACGAGAGTTTTGTTATTCGTGAAGTTCCCAATTCCTTTTTATCCACTGTTTGTTTTTGGAGGTTGCTTTGGGATTTTCAGGAAGTTGACAATTATATCTTTCCATATACTTTAAATTTTCATATAAAACTTATAATTAAAGAAAATCCTCTTTGAGACCAATGATTCATTCATAAGATGTGGAGAACAAGTCGTGCAGATATATTTTCAAATAAATCTCCATTAATTTCCGCTTAGGGAAAAAAAAATAGAAATGTTTTGAAGTTAGTGAATAAGTCCCAGAATAAAGCCAAAATGTGTAATTTAACATGATTTGAAGTTAATGGTTTATTTCAGTAACTAATAAAGCAGCTAGAAAACTAATTTATCAAAAGCTGACAATCAAAAAGCTCGAAACGGCCATCCCAAGGTCTCAGATTAGCCCAAAATACTTCTCCTTTTATTAAAACTAATTTATATAACCTATTAAATGAAGAAAAACATGTAAAGCAAAAAAAAAAAAAAACTTAAATTAGAAAAACATCATTATTTCTAATTTAGCAAATTGAGAAGCAATATTTTCATTACTATGTTTCTTAAATCATCCCTTTCCCTTGCTCCCACATTCGTTTAGCAAACCCTCTTCCTCGTTCTCCTCGAGGCTCGTGCTTGTATCTCGAGATGCAAATAGCTCAGTTGTTATTTGTTTACAATTCGACGCGTATTTAGTAGCGTCGTTAGTAACATCCGGAGGAAACAATTTTAAAGAAATTCGAAAACAGCAAATCTTTTCTATCTATGTTGTAATAATTTACATAATTAAACCAGTTACAACAAAATCCTATCTATCATTTATCTGAGAACAATAAAATACCTCAAGTTTCATTATGAATCATTAAATTGTAACAGCGAAGAGAAAAAAAAAAAAAAAAAGAATTTAGAAATTATATTTTTTAAACATTTTTTTTTTTGACAGATGGAATTTTCCTAATTAATTTAAAGTTATTCTCAAAAGAAAATTGTATGTCTTGTCCTAATATGATCTCACTTTTCTACCATCTAGTTTTTAAAGTGATTACAGCCATTAGAAAATTTGGTTAAAATCTTCAATAACCAAATCTTGAAGGTAAGATTCTTCAATCTTTAACACATTTAATACAATGTATTTCTTTCACTCCTTTTCATGTTGGTTAAGCTTTAAACTGCGATGGCAGCTAATGTTAGAGCAAAGGTCGACACTCGTAGTTGCATCGATGGAATTATGGAAATCTCCATGACTTAATTCATTCCGCTGATTTTGTTTAGGAAAACCCCTTCCAAACATTTCTTTAAGGTTTTTAGCAATTTCATCGGAGATGGCAATCACAAATGATGTCACGCAGCATCGCATTTCAAAGGTGTTCCACTATTTTTTTTTTTTCAACCCGTATCCCATTTTATAGAGGGCTGGGTGAACCCTGGGACCCGTCCAGAGAAGAAATAACTTAGAAAATAAATCCCCAATCCCCGCCGGAAATGATCCCGGCTATTCCAGACCCGCACTTTTGAAACACTTAAAATTAAAATTAACGTCCTGCTTTCTTGCGAATGTTTAACGCACGTCTTTCTACATAATTACATTGCCCAGCCGTTTCAAAATTCGTCAGACACTGTTAGATGACTAACAATGACACTGACGCATACTTTCTTTCCATTAGGTCGCCGCAATAACGAATGATGCTGCGTTGAGCTAACAAAGAAAACAGCGTCAAGCTATTTTATTAGCAACCTAACAATCGTTCACCTCAGAAATCAGAGATAAGGCAGTATTTTAATCAACATTTACCAAAACTGATAACAAACATCCACTAATATGTTTTACTAGAATAATTATTATCATTATAGGCATATATAAGGGAAGGATGTAGCCCACAAATTAATTCCTACGATGCATATTAGCTGGGGGGGTTAATCCAGATCCCTACTTTAAGTTTAAAATAAACAGTTTTTCAGTTACTGTTATCAGAGGCTGATAGACGAACGCAATGAACCATTTAATAAAGAAAAAACAAAATAATTAATTAACTTTTTATTGTTGCTTTTCCTTTATCAAATCATTTACAGAAGAATTTCACGTTGTTGTTTTTGTTTTTTTTTTAAATCTCTTACATCCAATGCGTCTTCATCAATTATTCGGGCGATGTTTCAATTGAGAAACTAATTAATGTAAAACACCGGAAATTGATAAATTAAATGCGATAAACACTCGCCTGAATCATTCATCAACATTTTGTTTGTGAACCATGTAACAACAACATTGACGCCAACAAAAATCAATTTCTACATCGGTAGAGACGCACAAATGATTCGGCAACTCTGTTTCGGGCACGACAAAGAAGTTCAGGATCACCGAGAAATCTGACTTGGCTGAACGTTCCGATGCTGTTTTTTTTATTTCAGTCTCAAATTTTGGTCGTAAAAATGCCCCATTTAACTCGAAGAATAGCAAACACAAACAGCAAAAATTGCAACGGTTGGCAGATTGCATTAGTTCCAAAAATTCCCGATAGAGGTCGACACGCGCTCAGAAGATGAATACTTTGAAAATGAAAACAGGATACAGCTTACACAAAAAAAATTATACTGTTTAATATGAAAAAAATATATTTTACAGCCTATAAAGTAATGAACTTTAAAAATACGTAATCAAGGAACTTTTAGAGAAAACATGCGAAGTATTTACAATATTTTTTATTAACTCATTTCAAATTCATTTCAATTTTTTTGGTAAAACAGTCTGTAGGTGCTTCAGAAATATTTTATTTTATTTATTTTTTATTTTTTTTAATTATAATAAATTCATGATTTCAATTACTTAACATGGAAATTGGTAAATGGTAATCTTTACATCTTACAAATAATTTGAATAATGGATCCTTATATTAATCAAAACGAAACATCTCGAAATAAATGAAAATTTTCGTAATTCTGTGTATAATTTTTAAAAATTCTGAACCCAAAGTTTTTAAAGTTAAAAATTTGCAGTTGAACTTAACGAACAGTGAATAATTTATTTAAAAAGCTTTTAAAGCAGAAAATTAATATATATAAATATTAATATAAATATAAAATAGAATGACAAATTCTTCCATCTGTATTATTAAAAAAATTGTGCGCGTGCACGTGAACGTTCCCCCCCAACAATGGAATTTCGCAACAAATCGCCCATGCGTTGCCACGCAACAAGAGTATTGTTACTTGGTCGACTCTCCACAACAATGTAATTTCGCATGAGTATTTCCAAGCAACAGGAGTATTGTTGCGTGGTCAACCCAACTGCTGAATTTCCCGACTATTACAAATGGATTTCAATGTTGCATTGCATGTATGTTTTAGAATACTTTAACATACATTTTAAACTTTAATTTATTTTCCATTTAGGTTTCAATGTATTTGATGTTATTTGTTTTTTGTGGCTAATATCTGGGGGCACGGTAGTGCCCCCGCCAAGACGAGCCGAAGGCAGGAAGGGCACTACGTACCTTTTCTGGAAGTGTTTCGTCGTATTTTCGAACCCTCATAGCTTCGGCCTGGATAATACTAGAGAGCTCAAATTTTCAGGATATGATGCAGTTACCAGACTAATGAAATACGCTAAGTTTCATTTATCTAGCTTTTATACTTTGTATTTTATTAAGATCTGAAATACGGCGTACCCTCAATGCTTCGGCCTAAATAATACTGTGTAATAATGTGATTTCTTACAAAAGTGCAAACAGCTTGTGTATACAAGTTGACCAATAGAAAAACAGAAAAGTAGGGTACTGAAAAAAAATCCATTTTCTAAATAATCTTAAAACTAAATTTAGTTGTAATAGATAATCCCACCCAAAACATTTCATGTAAAATAAGTTGCCACGACTCACATGCTCATAACGCTTTCACTGTTAAAAAGTTATCAGATCTCATCCTACAAAAAGAAATGAAATCCCACCCAAAACACTTCGTGTAAAATAAGTTGCCAAGACTCACATGCTCATAATGCTTTTACTGTTAAAAAGATATGAGATCTCATGTAGAGCCAAGCCCCTAACTCTACGAGGCCTAACTCTACAAGCCCTAACTCTAAAAATCCTATATCTTAGTCAAAAATTATGGCTTGGCCGTTTCATGGAACTATTTCATCTCACCCAAAACATTTCATGTAAAATACGTTGCCAAGATGCTCATAACGCTTTCACTGTTAAAAAGTTATCAGATCTCATGTAGAGCCAAGCCCCTCATTCTACATGCCTAACTCTAAAAACCCTACTATCTTGGTCAAAAAGTGTGCCTTGGCATACTCCATATCCTTTACATAACTCCATGGGATTGTCTGTGCGACAGCCATGAAACGGCCAAGGCATACTTTTTGACCAAGATATAGGGTTTTTAGAGTTAGGGCTTGTAGAGTTAGGCCTCGTAGAGTTAGGGGCTTGGCTCTACATGAGATCTCATATCTTTTTAACAGTGAAAGCATTATGAGCATGTGAGTCTTGGCAACTTATTTTACACGAAGTGTTTTGGGTGGGATTTTTTTTTTCCCCGTTACATATGCGAGGCTTCTAGACCAAAGGGACGGGTAGCCGTCTAGTTAAATTTAAAAACTTTCTCAATATTTATTCGAAGTTCAGCTTTAAAAAAGTAATTTTGACTATACAGAGCTTACTGATTAAGTATTCTATTTATTATCATTAGTATTATTATAATTACCCATTTTTCAATGTTTATTTGATACATTTCTGATGTTAAGATTTTCCGAATGATACTTTTATCATTGAAGAGAAAGATGTAGCAACAACATCGATATTTTCAACATTTCTATTTTCAAATCAAAATTACTGAAGAGGAATTCGAAATTAATACATATCAGCAACTGCAATTTCGTTATACAAAGTTTTAATTGTTACTCATATAAAATGCAATAAATTCTAACTTTTCCATTAGAAATAAAACGAATTTAGAAATAATTTATGCTTTTATTTTTGCCTAAACTTTTAATCATTCCACTGTGTATCTATTAAGTCATGTAATAAATAATATATAACATTACTTAGTGCATGGAATTATTAAGATAAATAAACAAATACAAAATAAAAGTTTGTATTATTCCATTAAATCACTGGCCATATAAAAAGCTCGATAATTTCAAAAAACACATTTCCCTTTTGATAAAGTAAGAAATAGTATTTTTAAGAAAAATTTTCTCAAGGCATCAATAGTCAAAATCAGTGTTTCAGATCTTTGTAATATACAGAATGAATCAGATGAGGAAGCAATTTAATAATTACATAATTATTTATTTTAATAATAATATTTTACTTTCGTAATATATTATATGTTTTACTATACTATTATATGTTTTAATATATTATGAAATTAAATTTTAAATATATATAATTAAATTAAATGACATACGATATTTTGTATAATAATACTATCTGTATATATATATTTATATATATATATATGATTTGTATCAAATTAAAAATCATTTCATATATTTGCTGTTTTATTTACACAAAGCTAATCTTTTATAAAAAGCTTGGTAAAAATCTGAATTCTAAGTATTTAAGAAACAAATACTCCCTTATTCTAGTGGTGTCATATAGATTACAACATCTTTTTAATTTCCGTGCCCTCACTAATAATTTACGTTGACTTTTTTAAGTTATCAAGCGTAATAAGAATGCAAACAAAAGAACAAAAAAATACTTTTTTTGTTGTCTGATTTTGTTGTGATTAAGATATTAATCCTTACAATTTCTTAATAAAAAAAACTTAACCAGAATTAAGATTAAAAATAAGAAGGAACTTCAGATAAAGCTTTGTATTTAATGACAGTTTCGTTTTCGATTAAACAAAGTAACAATAATAAAGAAACAAAAAAAAAGCTCTTACCTGAACAGGTCCCAATTCCACAAACTCATAATGGAAATGAGCACATTCATCCAGCTTCGGGAATCGTGACTTTCCTTCCCAATTACTACGAAAAGAAAGAAAGAAAAATTAATCAGATTTGACCATTTCACAGTCCATCAAAAAAAAAAACACTGTCTATAATTACTTCAAAAAGTTTAATTTATTGGAAATAATAAACAGATTGGGTTATTCCTACAGCAATACAATAAAGATTTATAATCATGTAACAAATGTGCAATAGTTCTTCAATAGTAGGGTGGTGAAAATTAAAATGAAAATGAATTTACTTTTATTTTTATAAAAATACATAATTTTATAAAATATAGGATTAGCAATAAAAAGTTTTACTCCAATAGGCGACACTTCCTTTTATATTTTAATAGTTTTTATGAAAGCAATCAAGAATCCTTATTTCTAATAATAGTCTATTTATAGAGAATAAAATAAATAAATAAATAAATGTATAACTGATTATATAACACAATCCATTTTCTATTGGAAAACAGAAAACAAAATAAAAGCAAAAACTGAAGTTCAAAAGCTTTTTATTAAGAATTAGACTTTGTAACATTAATAGTTTTACAGAAATGAGCAAACCAAACTATCAAAATACTGTCATTATTTTTATTGTTTGTTTGTTTGTGTTTTTAAATAATGTTATTTACAATATTGTAAACAACTTACAGAAAATTTCAAGAGTGATTTTTTTCATTATTTTAATTTTCTATGTTTGGCTTCTGCTAAACGGATTAAAAAATTTGATATTTGATAACTAACAATTTTTACAAATGGAATTTAACGTCTGTTAGAACATTTTACATATGCGAGGCTTCCGGACCAAAGGGACGGGTAGCCGTCTAGTTAAATTTAAAAACTTTCTCAATATTTATTCAAAGTTCAGCTTTAAAAAAGTAATTTTGACTACAGTACATAGTAAAACAAACAAAAATTCACTGAGATATTTTTGGTATTTGTACTGGGAATCGGATGTTTTTTAATTCAGGGGTCATTGTTTTGAATGTTTATCCGTTTCGTATATTTTCCCATTTCACTGAGCTAGGTCTACTGGGCGGATGGGACTGATTTTGAGTTCAACAAAACTCGAAACAGTACTGTCTCCGATTCCCAGTACTAATACCAAAAATAGCTCAGTGAAATTTTTGTTTTGATTTGTTTAGTTACGTGCGTCCTTGTTTTCTTTTAATGTAACAAATTTAAATAGTATAATTTCCTCGATTCGTACATTGGTCATTGCAAATGAAGGCAGTAACGTGAAGCGTCATCATATTCAAATAAAGGAAAGCGACACTTTTTTTTTATTTGTTTGTTTCATATGCGAAGTCATTCATTTTGATGTTAGATATAAAGATTTTACCCTCTTTATATAAACACACAACACATAACAGTGTACATTAATATTTTCACACTTTAATTACCATCCCGTCGTTTTGGACAACGTAATATTTCGATACAAAGTTTCAAAAATAAAAATAAAATAAAAAAAAATAAATGCATTATGACGATCTTTTTAATCAACGAATACCGTACCATTTACAATAAATGAAAAAAAAAAAAAAAAATCGTTCACTAATGTTCAAAAAAGATTAAGTGATTCTCTGATCTCAATGGTAGGTGCGTTCGCAAACTGCATAAGATCTATTCCTTCCATTCCAATAACGAATTCTGTCATCGTAAAATATCAGACTCATTCTCTGAATGAGATTTATAGTTTTCGAGTTGAATAACAGTTGCCGAAGATTCATTCTTCATTATGGCCCTTATTTTTTTTTCTGAAGGTCTTCTTTTGTTGGTTTTCTAGATTATTCCTCTGTTGTGAGAGAACGGGCGTTTCTTTACTGTCATTTCAAATACATTTTAATCATTATTCATAACTTAAAGGTAAAAATACAAATACAAGTTCAAAACGTAAGGGTTTCTTTTTAATATCCAAAAGGAAAAATTATTATTAATTTAATATAGGAATAATCAGGTTTTCGTAATAATCACGTGACTTCACAGAATAAGATCGATATTTTAGTGTTTCCGTTTATTTTATTGAATATAAATATCATTATCAATTACAACATATAAAGTGATCTAACCCTATATTAAAATCTTAAAATCATAATACTACTAATTATTTTTGTATTATGTCTTGATTAGTTAAACGTTATTATTAAAACTGGTTTTAATTACTGCCACGCGGATATTTCGCTTTTAATAATTACTCATTATTAAAATAGGTTTGTTATTACGTTGCTTCGTGGTGTCGTAATGGCGAAGGTCATGAATATTATTCCTAACGTAAACGTCCATTAAATGTCAAATTACTCAGCACTAAATAACCGAAGGGAACAGGTAAACGGTTTATCTCTTTATTTACTTCAATAAATCACAGAAAAAATTCTGGAAAAAATAATATCCATTTAAACTACAGCAACCTTAAATGTATATTATTTTTCCAGATTTTTTTTTTTCTTTTTCTGATTCTATGAATTTAAATATTTGATTTCCGACCTGCCAAAAGCTATTAATTTCTCGTCAAGTTAATACCTTTATCTAATTAATATACGTAGTTTTTCCAATGTCATTCTGTGTCCAAAGTGGATGACAGCGCCACTGTAGAGCGGTAGGCAAGAGAACTACATTACTCAACTCTTTTGCTCTTTAAAGTTAAAATACATAAATAAATAAGTCTTCTTAATAAATTCATTAAGGAATATATATAAATATATATATTCATTAATGAATTAACAATTTCAGTCCTACTAGGCAAGAATAATTTAAGAAATTTGAACATAATCTAAACGACTAACGAAATTTTACATAATATATAATTAACGTAATGTAGAGATCTTTTTATTTGATTTCAATTTAAAAAGAGATAAAAAAAATTTTAATAATTACTGACAATTTCTATCTTAGCTAGGTCTTTTAAATTAAAAATCAAAAATACAAATATTGAACGAGAGTCTGCAGTAAGATTGGTTATTATTAATAACCAAATAATACTGGATGGGGTTCGTTTTTTTTAATTCATCAAAAGTAATTTTCTTTGGTTTTTCAAAATAAATCAGTCATTCGAAAGTTAATGCCCAAAGAAAATTAATTTTTAGTATACAATGTATCAAATCAATAAAATTGACATTTTTTAATATCACACCATAAATTGCTATCAATGGGGGTTTGGGGCAACTTTTCATCCTTATTGGGACTCAACAGCCGCATTTACACAGTTGGTCAACAGCGTGTGGATCTCACTCCCGTCAGTGGGAGCCCAAAAAATAAAAAGAAACAAGAATATTCACTTCAAGTAGTGGGGAAGACTGGTAACGTTCGCAGATTTTTCAGTAAGAATAACTTAGAAGGTGGTTTTGAAAATGTGCGTATTTTTCCTTCACTTTCTTCGTCTTTTGTAATTGTTGTGTCTTTCTTTTTTCCTGAAGCACTTGTGTTTTAAAAAAGATGTTTTCCCTAAAGATTTTATACGTGACGAAACTCCTAGCCAGTGCTTCGCAAACTATTTTAAGGACTCCACGGTATTTTCAAATTTTCGAGAATGAAATAAAAGTATAATTGTCAGTCTGCAGAGATCATGGAGTAGTGGTTAGCGCAAGGGAGTCGCTAACACTAGGCTCTTACAGTTTCGAATCTCATTCACTCACTTTTTTTTTAAACAATAATTCACCTACATGCAACAATAAAGGTAATATACCATCCAAATGTACACCACTTTGCCAACCCTTGCGACATACATTTCTTTTAAGAACTTCCTGTCAAATCTACAAATGCTCCAACATTGCTTGAAGAAAATAGAGAAATTACAAATTGCAGAAAAGACGTAATACAGCTCCATTCACTTTACAAAACCAACTATCCATATTCAACAGTATGGTGGTGTATGCCTAGCAGACATCAAAATTGTTCCCAGAACAGACACATGTAAGTGTGTCCATTGGAAATAGAGAACAACAAAGAACATGTATGTGTGGTATAAAATCATAGATATTCATGGTGTCGAAACATATACTATTATTAGCTATTACGACAAGTTCATCCAAACGAATGCAGACGAGACGTAATGGTCCAGGACGATGGTCAAAATAGCAGGTGACTGGGAAATAATACAAATGCATGTTGAGCTGGAAAAGTATATTTAAGCTTGGAGAGTTTAACTATTAAACTATCTAATAAAAAAGAAAGATGGAAATATTAGAGAGTGAGAATTAAGAACGCTTAACCATTAGCTGGAATTAGTCAATCACAAACTGTCCGCGACTTTAGGGCTATCATTTGTACAAAAGATCCAAAAAGGCCGCAGTACTAAGTATTAGTGGGGTGCATCCAGAAACCTTCAAAAATACAGAAATCTACAAATCTGAAGGATATCATATTCCTGTAAATTCGTAAGTTCTTCTATAATCAATTTGATAAGAGAAATTCATGTTGTTGACGTTTTTTTGTCTTATGTTTTTTTTTTTTTTAAGTTCGTGATGCAACGGAAAAATCTTCTTCCAATGGAGAAAGACAGAATCTCCACAAAAATGTTGCTTCGAGGGCAGCTTCGATCACGAGAAAAAAACAACTCTTTCCTAAAGGCAGAGACGATATCAAAGGAAGTTCACAATATTTATTTGTTCAGAGATCCAAGTTAACAATACCACAAGGGAAGTTCCTTATTGAAGAAGATAAAATGGACAATTAATATTTCTTTTATTTCAAAGGGCAGATTAAATACGGTCCATTGAAAAGATTCAAGTCAATCGATTGTTCACTCAAGTCTAAATAAAAACGACATCTTAATTCAAAAAGACAGTTACTGAGAGTCAGTGAGTACGTTATTTTTAATAAGTTATTGTAAGTCTACCATTATAGATAGGAACAACACTGGAAAACAATAAGTTCCCCAAGGAATTTAAAATCAACTTTCCTCAAAATGTTATTCCATCAAATATCTTTATTACTTTTTTTTTTTTTCCTGAAGTTTTGAAACGACAAAAAGGAAACATTTATCTTCAAATTGCAAATATCTGCTGAATTTTCCAGCACAAATTTTCCATTTTCAAAAAAAAAAATAATCTTTAAAATTTGCAAAAAAAATTATTATTACCTTCTCCTGCTAACATCTCGAGAAGATTCACTGGGGACAGATTTCAAATATAAAAGTACATCATCTCTAGTCCTTAAATATACATACTAAGTTTCAGGAAGATCATCCAGCGGTTGAGAAGTTATTAGATTGAGAAGCGGAGTATCACTCAAGACACCACCTACAAACAAACTGATCCTGATCTGATGAGCGTTACTAAGGAAGAACGTTACAAAGGACATTCACATGAGCAGTGTGTTATTGGTATATCTTTGTCATATATAACTAAATGAGAGGATGGATAGCCGTCCAGGCATAGCCAAGTGGTCTAGACGGCGGTCTGCCGTCAGGCCCATGTATTTGAACCTGGGTTCGAATCCCGGCGTGGGCATAGATGTTACTTTCTCCTTCTATATTTCGACCGTTTCTGCGGGTATAGGGTGAGCTGCCTCCTCCTATACCGTACCCTGGGCAACGTTTCATCGGCTAAATGCTCTCATTTCTTGCCCCTTGTTGAGGCCAATAGTGTAAATACTAAGAGCCCGGACGTTGGCAAAAACATAAGGATTGATATCTGGGGCAGTCAGGTAGCCGGACACCCTCCCCCCCTTCAGAGAAGAAAAATAGAGAAGAAAGTGTTTACGTTCAAATGTATAGATGTAAATGATGACATTCAAAGAGCCTACTCTCGGCGTAAATCTTTTGTATTAAGATCAATTTATTTTTAAAGTTTCATTTAAAGTAAGCAAAGTCATTTATAAAAAAAAATGTTGTTTTTTTTTCTCTAAATTAAATGTAATGGATTCTCCCTCTTTAACAAATTCCTGGCTACGTGCCTGTCTGAGGGGTGGGGTGGAGGGGGTAAATCAAAAAGCCACTTGCACATACTAAAGCCTATGATTGCGAAGCCTGAAGCGGAAGTAAACAAAAGCAGTCTACAGTATAGTTCACATTAATATAACCTAATAGCATTGTTAGTTTCATGGCCCTGTAACGATTTGCCAGTGCGTATCATAAAATTGATCTAACTTTTACTTTCAACAACACTTTGTCATTTTAACGTAATAATGAATAATTAACATTGTGAATTGGGTGTAAAAATAATATTAACAACATCATTTATTAATTCAATTAAGAAACGATGCGCAGTTAACATTTCTTTCTAACATTGTATCAGATTTCTAAAGTTACATCTGATACAATTTCAAATGTAAAACGATATTATAAAAATTTATATACAATTTCAAAGATAAAGTCATTATGAACTTTTTATGAAAATGAGTTTTTTGTTGAAGACTGTTTTCTGACGCAAATCGTATTAGCCTCTGTAATTCCAGCCACTACCATTAAGCAGACGCCAAATATAATAACCCTTTGGCATTACTACCACAACTGCAGTTACTTCGACATTAATGTAAATGTAAAGGCTTTACACCAATCGTTACCAACTTTGAATCGCCAGTGCTAAAGCGCAGTCACGTGACAAAGATTTTGAAAAATAATGCAACAAATCATAAAATGTATATGAATTAGAAAATTATTATATTAGAATAAAAGCCTGTCTTAAAGCGATTTTTTTTTATAAAGAGGATGGAATTAAAAGAGGATGGCTAATGTAAATAATTTTAGTCATTGTTTTCTATACAGACAGTTGTACAATATTTTCTCGATCCCAGAGCTCTTAAAAGAGTCAGGTGCAGAAAGGAATAGACCAGACACCTCATTTTTTTAATACTGTAATTCCTGACGATTATTAAATACAAATTACCAAGATACAAGTCGAATTTTGATGTCATCACCGTGATTAGTTCCAATTTTCACCACAAGATGTCATGTTCAAAATGAATAATTAATATTTCAGAGATTAAATTTATTGTTAATGATAGTTTCCCATTAACACTGATCGAAAGGAATTAAATTAGGACCTTTTACTAAATTGCATCATTAATACACGACCCATTTGACGCCAGTTACTGTGTAGTGAGGACCCTTTTCTGTTCACCCTGACTGAAGGAAAACTATTGGATTGGATTTTATTGACCTTCTAATACAGCGCCATCTATCGGAAAAAGATGTAACTATGACGACCAACTCATGAACTACATTACAATAAATAAATTTCTTCTAAAGTGTTTTAATAAAAAATAAAAATAAAAAATATTTTGTATATTTAAAATTCAAGTATCACGAATGGATACTGAAGATTCATCAATATATAGCTTCAGCAGATGGCAGCAAGGATTAAAAGATACCAAGAGTTCTATACTATTTCTGTTTCCTATATTAACTTTTAAGTAAATAAATTATTAAAATATACATTTGTTTTAAAAGAAACGTCGATTGTCACATACATACAAAACATGCTCGCTAGAAATATTAATGAAGTATTTATTTTGACTGAACTTAGAAATTAATTAAATGGCAATTGGATTTATTTTCTGCTTACTAAATATCAATAACTTTTATTTCTTTAGAAAGATAATTACAATCTTGTTCCTACTCAATTACGTAATTTTCTAGAAATTTCGGAAAATCTTAAAACTACATCAATTTGCCAGCAATATACTGTTGCTTTAATGTCGTTACTGACAAGGATATTATAATAAAAATAATCAAAGAAATTGTAATAAGGTGAGCGACAACACATCAAAGAAGAAAGATGGAATGATATAGAAACGTAAACATTGAAATTGGATAATAATAATAATTATACTTGGCAATATGTGCTTTGGTCCTTGGCCGCCATGTTGTTTTTGCTGGGGAAACCCAAGGTTAGAATCTTTTATAATAATAATATATAATAAATAACTTGTAATAATAATAACAAAATGATGTTTTTGTTTTGTTTTAAATTCTGAAACCAGCCTAGATCGTAATTATTTATTGCCTTTTTTTCACGGATGACAGTATAATAAGAACAAGTAAGTTATATCATCAAAGAACAGTGGTTCGCAACTTGTTTTGATTTTTCCGCGAATCCTATCACGAATCCAAAACTTAAACGAAGGAATCATTACCAAAATCAAAAGTATAATAACATCATTAACAACAACAATAATAATATCAGAAACCCACAAAAATTTCGCGAAGAAAGGCAAAAAACAAAACAAAACCGATTATTGGGGTTTTCTAAAAAAGTAATTTTAGGATGTAATATTGTTCAGAACGAAACACGGAGTACTATAATCAAGCTACAAAAAAATTTCGTTTTTCTTGTCTTTTCTTTTGAATTAATTCTTTGTCTAATTGATTTCTGTTAATTCAAATTTACTTTTATTAGGGAAGTTACGACCAGTGAGTCAACAAAAAAAGTAGCGGTTTTCCTATTCCAACCAAAAACACAAAAAATAAAAACAAACAAACAGAAGGTATTATCCGGAGTCATTTCATTGCCTATGTTTTCAACTTTATTTAAAAGAACCTTATTTAGGTTTTGAACTAAATAACTGCCCTTGTTATTTTAATGTCATCATTTTGTTACCTGTATTTTCATAATTGAAATAGTTCAGAAACGACGGCCTATTCAAATGAAACTTGATGGCTTTTTAATAACGCATTTTATTGAGAGGCTTAACAATAGCTTTAGTTCGCACCCAAATCTCTTGTCTTGTAAGAGCTTTCCAAGATGCTGTTCCTTAACTCCGCGTCTTAAATCCAATTTTACTCATTTCTTACAGATTAAAAAACGAAAAGAGAGAGAGGAAAAAAAAGGTTCCATCGGAAATTGTGTTAAAACGATCATTTAATTAAATTGTAGAGGTTCTGGTATGTGTGGGTGGAGTGGATCGATGATTTGAAATGGGACAGCCACTGCGGCATCATCAGATTGAAACCACAGCAGATTGAGAACAGCAATGAGATGGAATATCACTACAAAACATATCAGTTTGTATTTTTACTAAAAACAAAATAGTTCCACTATTTATATCTTTTTCTTTTTTTTCCCAACTGAACTACGCCTGTGAATTCGACAAAAAAAAGAAGAGTGGCTGAATTTTATAAAAAAAAAATTTCCATTTTGTTTTTGTTTCTCATGGTAGGTATAAGGTATTGCAACAGTTTCAATTTTCGCATCGAAGAGAAAGGGGGGTAGAAAAAAAATACCTCACAAACTACTTATTAAAATTGTATATTTTCTAGCATAAGTAAAAAGGAAGTTTAACATGTACCGCAAAAGTTAAAATTTATCAAATCAATGGTTAAGGTCACACACATTAAAACTGAAAGTAATAACTTGATAAAAGGCTGCGTGACTAGTTTCGTCGTTATCCTTCCGGCGGCGACCGAAATTAGTCGCATAACCTTTTATTAAGTTATTAATTTTAAATATGTGTGACCCTAACCATTGCTTCTATAAATTTTAATTTAATTTTTATATTTTTTAGTTTAAGTTATTCAAGGAAGATTGGATTGTACTTATTGGTAAGGGAGCTAGAGGCCATTAAATATTCCAGATCCTCTTATATTCAGAAGCTGTAATGGCAGAATGATATTTCTGGATGGGATATGCCTGTGATCGACAGTTCAAAACCACCACCGCATGATTCGTCATAAACGAATGTAAAGAAGTAAACATTAGAAAAGGCTGTGGATGACGTTTCAAGAGCCGGCCCAATCCGGTCCTTGTTCTCAGCTGTGATGTTCTTTGGATTGTTTGAATACAAACTTTACATTGCTTTAAAGTCTGATTCTTTCTTGATTACCCAAAGCACTAAAGTCACAGAAAATCCTACAAATACATCTATGTTTAATATTTATTTTTAAAATTAAGTATCGTTAAAATTAGGGAATAGTTATTCAATGAAATTAAGAATCTTCCCTAATGTTGAAGACTTATTTTTAATTTCTCTGAAGTAGAGTTAATAACATCCATAGTTTTTGTTAGAGAACTTTTTATTCATGATTATTTAACATTAGTTAACTCATTTTCTGTCATTTTCAAAATAGTTGAAAGTCAGCCATGTTTCCTCGTCTTCTTCATCTGCCAAAAAAGTACAAGCTATTCTAATTTTTCTTAAAAATAGTAAAGCACAATTTTCATTAGGAATTTTCCAGAATAATGTAGAATGCTGTTTGATCATTTTGACATTAATGTTTATGTAATGGCCTTCTTCATACTTTTTCACTTACATCATATGCATTGTTGTGCGTGACTCAATCTCACTCTAACTATCGTTATTACGCTTACTTCATACACACACAAATAAGTGTTTACAATTCACAATCATAATTTATTCCCATTCCACGAAAATTTCCGATTTTTGATTGCAATTTAGAAAACACCGGGAACCATTTAACAGCGCTGGTTAAATAAAGCACTCTCGCAACCACCAAAATAATAATCTACAAGACCCATAAAACCTTTTATTCCTTCTCCTTTAACTGGCGTTTAGGCTATATTGTAATTTTTCATTATGTTCTTTGTAATCCAAAAAACGCAATCAGGAACTTTTCCATTTTACAATGAATTGATCGAGAGATTTCCAAAGAACTACGTAATTAATTTTCATTAAAAAAAAAAAAAAATCATTTTTATTTAAAAAGTTTGTTTTTCTTTCTTTATCCTCTTGCTTTTTTTGATTGTGAAGGGTCACAGATATTTCCCAAGAGTAATGAGATCTCTCGTCCAAGTCCTGTTGAAGTCATTGACAACTGGAAGAGACGAATCAAAGGAAAGAAAGGAAACATCCATGCCAGCCCGGGATTCGAACCCAGATTCAGGCATATCAGTCAAGTCAGTGAAGTTCTTAAGATTTGTTTTTTAATTTGTTTTTCTTAGAAATAAGGAAAGAACAACTGAAGAAGGAAAGTCACAGAAACAAGACTCGTTGAAATGCTGTTATTTTGATAATTTAAACACTAATTAGAATTTAAGCAGAAAATTTTACTATTAATTTTACTACTAATTTACTACGACATTTACTATTAATATCAGTATGTTTTAGAGCAACTTTTTCTGGAGGAAGAGAAGAGATCTTTCTGCAATTGGAACTATAATACAGTCCCGATTAATAGAAAATCGCGTAAACTGAATATCATAATGTGGCAAACTTGGACGATTCCATCCCTTTTCACTTAGGAGCTGTTAAAGCAGTCGTATTCGTTGGAAGTCATTCGGTTCCGTGAATCGTTGAAGATGGTAAAATATCTTTGTATCAAGCAAACGACTTCAGCAAATTGGAGCATCAAGTCCAATGAGCGACGAAAACCCCCGGCTAATCTCGAATATTCTCCAATAATCATGTGCTAATCCCTCGCAGCTATGAAAGCTGATGTAGTGGAAAGTTAAAGCAGTCAATTATTTCCGCACAGTCAAGGATTAAGCGGAAGCCGAGACATGATAGTGTAAGGACGCAATCAGCAAATTTCACTATAGACCATTTCTAAACTTGTAAGATAAACGCATCGCTAGCAGAACTTTAGATTATTAAAAGAAAAAAGAAGTTAAAGTTTTCTTTTAATAATCTAAGGAATATTTCTGAAAAAGTATTTTTACAATTTGGAGAGAAATAAGTTTTTTAAAGAAGTTTTTTTCGCTATGAAATGTGGGATATGGAAAGTTAAAAATTCTTGGAAAATTAACAAAATTTACCAGAAAAATATTTTGAAATTTTTAAAAACTTAGAAAACTTTTAAAGCTATGTGAAACAAATTATATTCGAATTTAAAATGAGATTCATAATTAACAAAGTAATGGATTATATAAATTTCAAAAGATTGCCAATTTTGAAATATTAAACTATTTTATACTTTAGTTAAATGTTTCATTGCAAGTATACTAAACAAACTGGCTCTTGAACTACTGACGGCTTTAAATAAAAAAAAATATTAAATATTGGATTAGGACGTGCACTGAATAATAGTACTTCATCATTCTTCATAATAAAGTCAGCTATAAATTAACGTATATGTTTTTAATAATTATGGTAATGAACTAAACCTCTGTACATAAAGAGAATCTTCATCATAATGAAATGTAGTGATGTTTATATTGGTTATACAGGTTGTCCAGAAGGAAAAATATCTGCTATTCTAAGAATAAAAGTTTATATCAACATGCATCCTCTTCCGAACAGGTTCAGAGATAGAGGTATTTCAATGAATTTTGAATTTGGTACATAATATTGTCCTTCCTCTCCGTCGTCAAGCGCCACACTCTAAAGCATGAGAATCCGTGTAAAGCAAAGTGCATTGATGTTGACGGTGGAATTTTCGAAAATTTTGTATAACCTGTAACAAATTTGTGACAATAAATATTGGAAACACTAAGCAATATCCCTTTCTCACAAATAATTTTGTAATTTTGCATTTAACAGTTCTATCTCGGAAACCGTTCGGGGAAAGAACATATGTTCATACCAACTTTATTTCTTCGAATGACCTCCAGAATATTGACCTTTCCTCCTGGGACATCACTACTTTATATTATATTTCTCATTAAATAAACACTAAAATATATTCTTTGGAAAGAATTTCAAAGTGATAATTGGTTCTATTAATAATAGCTCAACTTTGAAGCCAGTTAGTGGATAGCAAAGGCGATACAGTTTTATTTAAAATAAAATAAAAATTTTATTATTTTTTCCAGAAAAGTTATTAATTATCGACCATCTTTATGTTGGGATAGTCACAAATCACACTACTGTGGGTTCGAATCCAGAGACAGATAAAGGCATGATCTTTTTTCTCTTTTTCCATTTAAAGGTAAAGAACCAGTTCTTTCTTTCTTTCCTACTGAATATAAGAGAAATCACCAAAGAATCGTAGTTTATTCAAATCAACAAACAAATGAAAAGCTATGGTTCCCTCTTACCTCAGATATTGAACAAAACAAAAAAAGAAAATACCTCGATTTGTTGCTATTAGCATAATTATTAGTAATGTGTATTATACTGAATGCTATAAAATGAATTTTGTCAATTTTCTGAAGTCTTTTATGAACCTATTTTTAAACCAAATGACAAAAAGCTTCCTCCCACCTCCCTGATTTCAATAATCGTCACGACAGACTCACTATTACTTCTGCTCGACTCTATTTGGATGTCAACGACCATCCTAAATAGGACTGGTTTTTCTAAGCAGAATCATCCTGTGATTCATATAATGTACTTCATCTCGATCTCATTTATATAAATAGTTTCATATTATAATGGCAAAACAATATATTATCGTTAAGTTTTTAATCTTGGATTAAATTCCACAATAAAAAACACCATCCTTCTTCTCATTTCTTTATCTATTAGTTTATCAGTAATTTTTACATTCCTCTCTCATCCCCTCTCAATTTTAGTCGTTATTATTTCACAAACAATAATTTTAGCTGTCTTAGTAAGTATACTTAATATATCTTATTGATTCAGCTACATCTTATTTTTAATTTTTTTAGGAGGAATACTAGTACTTTTTATCTACATTGCCTCTTTAGCCTCAAATGAAATTTTTTTAAAAACAAGACTATTTAAAATTTTAAAAATTTTTACTATCTCCTTTTTCTCTTTTGTTACTATTATATAATAGTAAAAATTTATTTTCCTATTCTATTGTACCTCAAAATATTGATATTAATCTTATTATTAATAAATTTTAAATTCAAAATTATCTTTTAACACTTCTCCTAATTTTGTACCTCCTTATTACCTTGTTTGCTGAATAATTTGCAACTAAAATTAGTTAAATGGAAACCCATGACAAGTCAATCACAGACTAAACTGTTCACAACTGCAGCACAATCCATTACTGAAAACATTGCAAAGAAAAAAAAAAATACTTCTCAGTTTGCTTGTAGAAAACACGACCTTCGTTTCTATCTTTTTAAAGTTGTTCTTAATACAGACAACTTCCAGATGGTCTTAATGGATTTAACAGAATTATAGATACAAATATGTCTGCCAAAAAGACAGCCCTATTAAATAAATTCAACCACTGGAGTTGTAATTTTTAATTTTCAATTTAAAACTAATGATTTCAATTATAATATACCTTGAGCAACTTTTGAAATAAGCTTTTGCAAACTGGTTTATTAAATATTTCTGTACATTGATCCTTTTTATATAACTTATAGTAAATATTGATTTTTAGTTGAAATGACACTTTGTTTTTGTTTTTAGTTTAATGGACGAAATGAATACAGAGATAAATAACGATAAGGCTTACTTGGTCAAGTGCTTTATCCTGACGCTGGAAGATCCTGCTTTGTGGCCATCCATGCCTTCCGACACCGAACACATCCCACTCTGCAAAGAAAACAAAACCACACTCATCAATGACAAGGAAAACTCAGTTAGAAACGAAACACTTAAGAAAATATCAAGATAACACTAGGACAACAGCAAAATGACACTAATAATATTTAAAACAAATATCGTTTTTATTACACTGTTTAGAATTAAGATATATAAATAGTTTAATAAGCTATTTATTGATTTTATAAATAAATATCGGAAAAGGGAAAAGAAAAAAAAAAACCGCCATAAATAAATATGGCAAAATCACAGACTATGAAATGTGATATCTGAGAATAGATAATATTGACTTTACACTTCAAAATAAATAAATAAATAAATAAATAAATAAATAAATAACTGTAGAATATTATTTTTCAGTCAAATACTTTATAGCAAAACAAACTCTTCATTTGATTTCACGAAAAGTAACCGTTATTTAAATTTTTTTACCGTATTCAAATATTACAAATATTTCTTAACAATTTTTTTTTTTTCATTAATTTCTCTAATTAATTCTTGTGATTCTTTATTTAGCGTTCACGAGAGGATTCTAGGACAAGTAATTTTTATTTAAATCTTGTACTCTGATTAATAACAAATACTATTTATTATTTTACATATTTATAGATTAATTCCTATGTCTTCATAACTTGATGTGGATTTTGATCTTTTCAACTTCCAACGAGTATTTGATAAATAGGCTAATTAAAATTATACATTTACAAAAAATAAATATCAAAAAGTTCGTTAATGAATTAAAATTTAAAGGCTATAATAAAAAAAAAATAATAAGCAGATGACCGTCTTGACAATTTCATTCAAGTTTAAACTACAAATAGGCCTAAAATAAACAGGCAGTTTTAAACTTCTCAATAAGTAAATTTGCTTATTATTGCACCGCTTCAAATAGTCTTATGTTTTACAAAAATTAAACTACTGATTTAATGGCTAACGATACTTATTTAACACCACAAAACTTTTGTATTTCAAGGAAGAAAAGAACTTTAAAACTACGCTTACTGCTGCTTTTCAATTTGGAAAAAGCGTTCAACAGCCTACATGACGAACACGGCACCAAACTCAACAACAAAACGCGACAATATTCTAAAAGCCGAAGCTAAAGCGCCTTTTGGCCAAAGTAAAGCGCTTCTGCTATTGTGTGTCTTCAGCCTGAGGCCGCATGCATGATGAATCACTATCAGACCGAGTCAAAAAAAAACGAACATTTGCTGGTTTCAAACAGAAGAAAACCAAAGAAAAATCGATAAATTCCATTAGAGGCGAGATTTCTCCTTGAATTTTTCAGTTTTCTTCATAATTCTTAAAAGAAAAACGAAATAAGCCAAAAGGAAAACGTTTAGGAATATAGATAAGGAACAAAAACAAAACTTATTCCCAAAATAATTGCTTTTATTTCCAAGATATCATAAATATTATTTTGAATTAAACGCAACTGCATTTAAAAACGAAACAAATATGATTGCTTTTTTATTTGGAATTATAAAGAATAATCTAAAATGAATTTCAAACAGAAAAAAAAAATAAGATATGAAAATATTCTGCAGAATTCGAAATAAAAATTTAAAAAAAAAAAAAAGAATAGAAAAAGGAAAGGGGCTTTAATAGCTGTATTTCTTATTCCTTTTAAGTATATTTGAAGATTAAAATTGGTCTGAGTTTTAGAGGTTTCTTTATTCAAAGAATAAAAGAAGAGACAAAGTAAAATAAGTCAGGACTTCATTATTAGAGCGGACTATGAATTTTTTTAGTTACTTCTTAATGTTCGGATATAATTTCGACTTTAGTTATAATGAAAATGGAATGTAACGAACTAAAAACCCTCTGTTCAGTGCAAATGTTTTAGCAGCCTATCTGTCGAGTTGTTCTGGAGGAGACACGTGAGGAGCAAGGTTCTTTTAACGCTATTCCTTGTCATTTTTATTATTTTTAAATTTTTATTATTTTTTAAGATATTTTTTTCTTAAATTTCTAGATGATATATTTTTCATACTTTTATTTTTAATTTTCTTTTTTTGTAAGATTAGCGCAAGACAATTAAAATTAAAATAAACAATGATTTCTCAATCAATCTTACAATTATTTCTTGAATTATTACTAAAGAATTCTTTCAGTAATTTACACTAAAAAAAAAAAACCCAAATGCACGTGGTCAGAGCAACATTGGTAATTAAAATTAAGAACGCATTTAACGATGTCAATGATTTTATCAGATCTCTCTTATTTTCAGAAAAAATAAAAATAAAACTACGAATCCTTTACATTGACTTTGCAATCAATACCACTCTTAAATTTTAAAAAAAAAACTAACATAAACAAATAAGCTGACAATTTTAATTTCAGAATTTTATATTTTTTTATTAATGAAACAATATTGCTGACTACAAAACAAAAGCGAGGATGACTACTGTGCTTTTGCTATAGAAAAATTGTTGGAAATTCTATTCTATGTCGCAATGTATCCTTAGCTTAGCTGGACCCCATCTCCAATTGGAAACTTATTCCTATGAGTGACTCAAGGTGTGATATTAATTGGGGATCAGAATAAGGCGTGTATCGGAAGACATTCGTAATCTGCGTCAAAAAGCACTGCTGGGCATCTGTTTTTGCTGCAGAAGATGACAACATACAAAGCAATTGAAGCAATAAAAGGAAGCAATTGGAGGGGGATCATCTCAATGTGCGGAAGGGATGTTAATCTGTCACTCTAATGATATGGGGTGCAAATAGAACCTTCCTTATGAGACGCTCCCTTCGTAAAAATTAATCATGAAGGTCACTGCAGCATTCAAGTCATGGCTGAACGAGGAGAATAATGGCGATATGTGTGGTTAATGAGGCGTCCAAATTAAATGCTTGTCACTGCATTTCCGAATGGATTGAGGGGAAATTATCACGAGATATATCGGGAGTTTCTGCAAATGATCCAGTCGTCTTAGTCAACCATATCATCATCTCAAAGGATAAGAGGAAAAATAAGAACAGAAGTAAAAAAAAAAAAAAAACGGAAATAACCTTTTTCATTTACTTAGTAACTAAACAGAAAATGTAAAATGTAATTTTAGCTATGTAAACAAGGATTACAAAGACGATTCTGACCGCTTTATAATATTTAACATAATAGCAGATAATGTCTTACTGTTAGCAAAAATAGCAGAAAAACCAAAAAAAAAAGATAGGGAAAAAAACAAAAAATAAAACAGAAACAATATACATTTGGCGGATTCGATCTCAACATCTCGAGGATACGAGCCGATACATTTACTATCGGTCACATTTCAAACATTTAAGATAATAACGGAAATCCAATGAAAACAATGTCAAACAAATCGTAGAATGTTATCCCCCGAACCCATATATATATATCTAGATAGATAGATAGATAGATAGATAGATAGATAGATAGATATTCGAAGTATTTTATGTGTACTTTCATTTCACAAAAGGACATAATATAGTGTGTGTTGTCTCCTTCTAAGCCAAACTTGATAGAAATAGTTCCCAGTACAAGCAAGTCAAATTTTAAAAATATCCAATAACTTATTAACACCAACACGAGATAGACATGCTAAGTTCTGATTACTGCATGGTAAGTTTGAAAAAATAGTTGTATCGAAGATAGTGAAAGAAAATTAAAGCATTTCTATATAATTTGTGTTTATTTATCGAGATAACAGCGCTTTTCGGAGACTCAGGTGTTGCTAGTTTTCAGGCCCTTTGGGTCCAATTTGTATCAAAATCAGCATCTTGTAATCTTATCTATTCTTACAATTTTCAGTTAAATTTCAAATACTTTGAGTTCTTGTTATTATTATGCTTTAATAACAATGTCTTTTGGCTTATTTTGTCCTAAGCTCTTTATCTACGGGTCTAATGTGTCAAAATCAAGAGGATCCTTGTAACAATCAAAATCTTCTTCTAAAATTTCAGCTCACAAACGATACAATGTTTGTTGACAGATAGGAGGGCGTTGTTTTTTATTTAAAATTGCAATTTAAAACTTTATAACCCTTCTAACCCTTTTTTTCTGTCCTTTGAAAATTAAGGAGTTATAAATGTTTGACCAAATCTATTACATCCTTCTACATATGGTTAACAATTAACCTTTAAATACAGTTATAAAAGGATACAAATGGCCAATTTGTTTTACAATAATTCTTTAATTTATCAGGTAGTTAAACACTAGTAGAATGTCCTTCCTTGTCTGTGGGTGTGTGTTGATTTTCTTACAATCCTAACTGCATTCTGAAATAAGTATTCTGAAAATATGACGTTCTCGTTTAGAATATTAAGATCCCCTTTGCTGCGAACCTGTCAACAACTTTATCATCAGTGATTGGGTAAACAAAGAGTCTTTTCTTTCACTGCAAACAAACAATTCTCATTCTACTTCCTTTTAACTGCTTTTCTCCACGCAATCAAACAACAAAACACGGGGATTGTAGAATGTCAATTTTTCTTGTTAATCTTCTGCGCACCACAGCATTGGGGCAATGCTTATTGATGTTATTTATATAAATACTTCATACATTTTAAAGTCCCACAATTCCAACCTCTTTTTTCTGAATTGCAGAGAAAACTTTCGAACGTTAGCGATGAAAAGCAATTGTCAACAATTCAAATGTTTGCTCAAACGTATCCTAGCAGTTCAGGCATAATTCAAGTTTCCTCAAATAAACAAAAATTTATGGTGCCAATTTTAGAAAAACAAGTCTTTTGAAGAACAGACACACTCGAAACACGATTAATAAATTATCTTCAACGTCGAAATAGAAATTACAATAAAGGTTGAGTATCATGTTTCTAGAAAATATTTCAAACTCTAGTAGAATTCTTAACAAACCATACAACTATTCCAATTCTATTAATGGCGAATGACTGATTCCCAAAAAATTTAAGTGATAAAATGTTTGAAGATGAACATTATGTGATGAGGTATCGCGAGTTAAACCATCCAGTTTTAAAAAAAAAAGAAAAAAAAAAATCAATCATTCTCAACACATCAGAAATCTAACATAAATTTACAAAACTATATTGTAGTTAGGAAAAACTGATTTGTAAATGCTTCCAACTGACGTAGAATTGGAGGATTTCCAAACATGTCAGCAAGACTGAGTCGAATGTTCTAATGTCAACATTCTGACAACCATTGAGGAAAATTTAACTTTACTCTGTGAAACGGTGATATTTTAGTTACCAATTGAATAAATCTATCCTATTAAAATAAATGATCCATGATTCGGTTTAGCCTACCTCGGTTTGTAAAACGACCACTCCAAAGGAAAACTCATTAAAGGTTACAAGAGGAAGAGGTCTTGTACAAATTTAAATTACAAGTTATTCACAAATTGGAAACATGTTAATATATATAAAAAAATATTACCACTTGAATTATATTTAAGAAAAATATAGGGATAGTTCTAAATAATGAACGTATTGCTACTTCAATTTTTAATCTAAAAAAAATAAAATAAATAAAGATGGATTTTACACAGTAAATCAAAACTATAATCATTTGATATATTCTGATCGTTATTTCTTTGACCAAAAGCGCTGTTCAAACCATTTCACTTGGTGTTTTTTGGCGGGAAGAACGAAGATAGAGAGGATGTTTTTCCAAAGATACTCCAAAACTGCTAAAATTATCCTTTCAAATGCATTCCAACCCTTTTTTCTATTCATGTACATTAAGAGCAAATGATAAACAAAACCTATAAATTTACTACCATCGACATTAACACACGAGTACAGATTTACACTAAAAAATAAAATAAATAAGAAATATAAAAATAAAATTAAAGCTGATGTTTTCTGGGGATGAATAATTAGAATACATTATTGTCACTGCAAAAAAAAAAAAAAAATGAAAATTTTTAAACTTGACAGTAGAGGCCTAATTATACATAACAAATTTATCCAATAGCAATGAACAACAAGAAATGATGAAAATATCCAAAATATAATAAGGACTACTTAAAATTATTTTTGTTTTTTACTTTTAGTTTGCTAATAAATCCAAACTTTGCATTTGTACGCTACTTGTTCGATATTCTAATATTTGTTCTACTGTTGTTTGTTCTAAAAAGGTTAGAATATCCTTTGAGAGCTTCGTGAACCATAGGATTTATTTATAGAAATTCTTTGCATTATTTTAAGATTAGATTTATAAAACCTCTTAACTCATTCGCTTGAACCTGATAGCTAGAGATATTCTAAATAGGGAATTTGAATTTTAAATAATATTTATTCTGTTCTGATATTTCCTTTTACCGTTTTTGTATTTTTCTAAAAATAAACAGTGGAAAAAAATGCCAATATTTGATTTTTTGGAAGAGAAAGTTTTGACTCCCGAGGCAATTGACTTTGGATGAATCTCACTGCTGACGAAGACGTTTCCAAAAGACTCAAAGGATTTTGTTTTTATGATTCGACAAGCTGTGTTCCTGAGGACCATCAAAGAAAAACCGACTGTTTTTAAAGAAAAGCGTCTGGCAAAGTGTTCGCTATTAACCAGACGAAAGGAACGAGAGGATTTTAGTCTTTAAAGGTGAACTACCACAAGGAGAAGATTGTGTTTCTAGATTACAGTAAAAACCTACTGAACTCAAAACTCAGTTTCGTATTAAAACAAGTGAATAGAATTTTGTGCTAAAGCATAAATTTGAGGACGACCCATAATAATAAAAAAAATTAATAAAAATAATAATAAAAAACAGGAAGTACAATAACGTAAGGAAAAATAAATCTAAAAACGAGGAGGACATTGATACAAAAAGATTAACAGAAAAAAATAAAAAACACACAAAGTAGATTTACGGATTCGAACCGACAATCTCCAGCATATAAGACCGAGAACGTGGCCATCAAGCTATAGCCGACAACTGGAATGGAATGGTTGCATTTCTAATATTCCAGAAATCCAAGGAAAACAATGCCAAATATCTCGAACACAGAGGGGCGTTGGCCCCTGAAAATACCCCATTCCTACGGTGTTTGGGCCTCTGAACACGATGGTGAAGTCCGTTTGTCGATACGACCTTCCGTTCGAGAGTTGTTAGGGGTGGACAGACACAGACAAACGCGATAGCAACCGATTTTGGTCGCTATCACAATAGCTCCCAAATGGATCGCTATTTAGACTTTTATAAGTATAGAATGCAATAGATTTATTCAACAGGCTTCCACAAGTTATCATAAACCATTGTGTTTTCTTATATTAATTCAGAGAAAAAAAAAAAGGGAGAGGGGGTTATTAGAATAAAATAGTTTCAGAAGGTAAGTATTTGTGATCACAGTAACTGAAAAGCTTTTACGTGATAAGTAATGTAACTATAAATATCTAGAAACTCAAGGGGTATCTTTAGATTCATAAATCAAAAGCCCTTATTGGTTTTCGCTAAAATCGGATCTTTGATAAGGAGTTATGGGTCAAAGATGCCAAATTCTGCTGCCATTAAATCCCCTTAATCAAAAACACTTAGGAATTGTTTCCCTAGAATTCTAATACTATGTTTCTTAGCATGTTTTTTCCTTATTAAAATTCTTAAAATGAAGTAATAATAATTATAGAGACTATGAAATATAACAATGATGACTAATTGGAGACGAAAATAATTATTAAAAACGAAGGACGAATAAAAATGTCGTCGAAAAAAATTCGGTAAGAAATGCAAAAGAAAGTAAAGAGTTAAAGAACAATGAAAAGCAAAATGAATGAATGTAAGGAGAAAATATGAACCCTCTAGCATCTTCTGCAGCCTTGATATAATGAGAAGTCATTTCATTTAATGAGAATAAAGTAATGGATTCTTCGAACGATCTGTTAACCATATATCTATTATCATCAAACTACAGATAAGAAGATTGATTGACAGTCTATTAAGATCCACTTTATAATATCAAAAATTATATCTATTACAGTTATTTTAATTTCTATATTGTCCGAGAGAAAATATTCATAAAAGGAAATATATAAAAATAATTTGAGGAATATTTAGAATTTTTCACCAATTGTGATTTAAGAGAAAAATAATATATATTATTAATATATCATTATTTTAAATTCAGTAATAAATAACGTGAAGAAACAATAGAAATAAGTAAGTAAGTATATCCTGAATAAAATTTCTAAATGGAAAATATGAGTAATGGAATTCCTATTTGCTTTCATATTATTACTGGAGGAATCAAATGTGTTGGTTGTAGCCTAGTTGTGGTGATGTTATTAAAGAATACTAGGTATTATTAAATCTACAATAGTTTCGTCTGGCAAAAGGAAATACTGCAAGTACTTTTTTTTTGTTTTGACGAACTAACAGTATCACATCGTAGGCAAAGAAATCAAGAAGAGACACAGAGAACGATGGAATAAGATTTCAAAATCCATATTGATGCGTTTAAGAGATTAAGATCTAATCCCTTAAATGAGATTTCTCTAATTCTTCAGACAGTGATTACTCTTAGGGGAATTCAAATTAGAGGTTTTGAATAAGAGGAGTTTATTAGAACGATTACAGAATCTTCTGAATTAGAAACAGAAAAATAAATATTATGGAAATTTAAGAAATAGGATATTAAAATGAGATACGCCAGTCTCTTAGTAAAATAAAATAAGAAGAGAATACAATATCATTTTATAATAATTCGAAAGAACAATATTGTTTCCTCCTGATTATTTTTTTTTTCTTTCATTACAGATTCGATGATAATGAAATATTTATGAAATAACAATATATATAAAAAAAAAACTGAGACAGTCGCTTTCATTTCCAATCCATGCCACCACATCCCCGTATTAATGATATCTTCCGCAATTGAAGTCCATACAAAGGTGGATATCATCGTTATCGTTGTCGTACAATTCGCAGTGACGATGACAGTGTATCACGATTTAAGGAACTTTGTTGTCGAGGGAGATAATAGGTGCCAGAGAAATGGATCTCTCCATCTACGAATTCAACACGAAATTTGGGGTTTCCACGTACAATAATTTCAAGGATGTTATCACGACTTCAGAGAAGACATCCAGCGTGCGACACCACTGCGACCGATGAACAATCGTCCGACCGGTTTACGACATTACAGTAGATAAAGCAATTCAATTCTGGCTGGCGTCAAACGTAACATCAGCATTTGGATAGTACAATGTCTCTGACTTCTAAGGATCCCGCATACCAACAATCCACAACGGCTGTAGCTTTGTTATGGTGGGGGCTGTTTTCAGCATTAGGACCCTGATACATTTGCAGACATCACTGACCAGACGACGCTACGTCACTAGCCTTGCGGATCAAATGCACCCGTACCTATCATGCATTCGCTCAGACGGAAGCGAGCTCTTTCAGCAGGACAATGCGCCACCGCACCGAATATTACGCAATTGTGAACCACTATTAGTGTATACAGATTACTTCAGACAGCTCGTGGAGTCCATAACCCGTCGTGTACTGTGATGATCCGATCGAAAGAAGGACTTTGGCGTTAATCGACAGGTGTCTTAAGTTTTTCTGGTACATCACTGTACAATAAAACAGATACAAATCCTACTTGCAACAGTATTTGTACTTATTTTATTAATATAATAAAACTTAGTTCGATTCATAAACATTGTATTTAATGCTGTATTCTCGTGAATGTTGACATTTTGAACGAAAATTAGGATCAAAGAAGTTTTCAGTTATTTAATCTTTATTCTTCTCCATTTCTTTGTTCTCACATTGTGAGAATTCTGTTCGAAGATAGAAATTGATATAAAACGCAAATATTAAGCCTAGGGATATAGAAAGAAAACAAGAACTTAATAAAAAGTCAAGAATAATAGTTACGATGTGAAATTCTTCGACAATTCAAATAATCAAACAAGTTTCCTTAATTTGCTGAAAAAGTGGATTTTTGTTCGATTGCTTTTTAGATCCGCCCATTTTCTCACAATCCAACAACAAACAGGAATTTTCTTCCCCACAATTTGTATTCGGAACCGCATTAAAGTCATTATTGATGACGGTAAAATGTAAAGGAATAAAATACTTTTAAACTGGAACTCACTTTTTAACTATTAGTTTTTCCGTAAATTGCCAATAGCACCAGATCGCTTTATTTCCAGCGGAGTTAAATTTCCTGCGAGAAAGTGAAGGTCAAAATGTACCGTTGCCACCACCCCCACCACAGAAACCAATTCACCCATTCGGTCCTTTGATATCTGAGCTCTTATTTTTTCGTCTGTCATCTTAGGATTCTAATAGAAAAAGGAAAACCAATCGGAAGTGGAGATCAGTGGTGGAAATCGTAGACCCCTGTTGAGCCAAAGAAATATAACACCCCAGGATCATCATCATCACATTAAGTGCAGGGGTAGTAGACAAACTTATTTCTTTGATTTTTATCTTTGGCTTAAGTACCGTAAGAGACTGTTACCTTTACAGATTGTAAACCTTTAGAAAAACTTGTAATATAACAAGGATTTTTGGGCTAAATTGAACTTTTGCTGATAAAATGAAATAAAAATAAGATGTAGAATTCTACGGAAATAGATTGAATATGTTGAGTAATAAATAAACGTATGCACGTGCAATTATAATTGTTATTAGTCATTATTGGACATAGACTACCATTCTATCCATTAAAAAAGTTAAAGTGAAACGGATCAATCCTAATGTAGGGACTTAAAGATGGACAGAAGAAGAAAGAGGAAACAGTAAAAAACAAAAACACACACAAAAAAAAAAAAAAACAAAAGAAGATATGTAAAAACTGCAAAATGCTTTTTTTAAGACAAAAGCATTTATGTCTTAAATACATTCATTGTTAAATATATTCATTTATCATTAACTCAATTATATTATGGAATTTAATGGACGAGTTGTTTAAGTTCTACTATGAGCAAGAGGCTTCACGAAGGTGATCTTTATGCTGCCTCATCAATTCATCAACATTCTAATTGGATCGAAGAGCAACAATCATACGTACTTAATTTTATATAGTTTATAATATCATTTATCATTTATTTAATATCGTTTCTGAAGGAAAAGTATGTCTACTTTGATAGTTACTTTTACTAATAAGAGGAGGTACTGGGAGCCGCAGATTATCCCTCAAAGAGAAGCACGTCTGGTTTTGAGCCATCGTTTGCTCGACCTTTATCTTCAAACTGAATGTCAGAGTTGAAGAAACGCTATGATTCCTTCATTGTAATATTGACTTGTAATATTGACCAACTAAAATGAGGAAAATTTGAATAAAACTAGACACAACTTCAGTTATTTTTCCCTTCAATAATTTTCGTTTTTAATCATAAATCTTCCGAAAACTCGAGAAGTACGAATTAATTTCATATTAGCTTTCAGTTTTGAAAAGGAAATATACGATAATTCTGATTTGACCAAAGAAAACTGCAGATTCTTCCCTTGAGTCTAATCCCAGTAGGCTTTGGAATCCTCTGACGAAAGAGCGTCATCTGGTGGAAACAACTTTCTTATATAGGAAGATATGTCTCTTAGTTCTGTGGCATCTGAGACAAATCTTCAATTTCATTACTCACTTATTATCCAAACTTGTATTATTATATTTTGTTTCTTTACACAAGACATAAAAATGGTTTGGGTAGAAGATAGGTTCTATTGATAAATCTCAATGCAAATTAAAAACAATATTTCTTCAAGATTATTAGACTACGATAAGATATTACCACTAACTACATTTCCAAATAAAAAGAGATTGAAGGAAAATGAAACTTACAAAATCCGATTCAAAATAAAGTTTTTCTTTCTTTTTTTTTAAATAAATAATGTAACTAATTATATTCGAAAAAAAAAGAAGAAAAAAAGAGCTGTAGAACTAGGAATCCGGAAATGTCCATAGATTATAATAAATAAAGATTATATTCCTCTATTCTTTCAGGAATGTTATTTAACAGATAAGAACATAGTTAATTTAATATTAATAAGAGGATATTCACATACATTTCTGTTTTAAAATAAAAATAATTATAAAAATACTGTACAACATGCATGTTGTAAGGCCTAGGTCTTGTACTGTACTGTTATTTTACGATTATTTACGATATTACTTCGGACTAGATACACGCTCAGCTATACATCGTGTGAAGGGTATTCAGCGCTGGGCGTTCAGTTTTAAGAAGTGGGTGGGGGGATGTATTCTCATAACAGTCGTATTCGTGTATTAAGTTTGACGATAAATACGCATTAGACCATATTCTAAAGAATACAATCCAAGCGCTTTACCAGGAATCTCGGAGGTTATTTGTGAGGAATGAAAAAGGCGAGAACAAAATAAATGTGCTTCTATTTAAAGTTGAAACAACGTAGCAGATTTTAAGAAAATCCATCCAACCGTTTTAGTGTGAGACGCGCAAAAGATAAAAAGAGTCTTTGCTGAGTTAGATATAAAAGTACTGTAAGATCTGCATCAACACTTATTCTTCATCTTTAAGAGATTCATTTACAGTAAAATAATAAAATAAAAAGGCTTTCATCTGTGGAAACAACAGAACAGAATGAAAGTCAGTGATAAAATAAACAATTTCTAAGATGAAGTTTAATGGAATTCCATCAACTTTTTCCAATAAAAATAAACGAAAAAATAAGAAAAACAATTATTTCTTATCTTAAGTTGTTTTAAAATAAGAAATAAACAAAACTGATTTGAAATAATAAAAAAACATTAAGAAGTGACCAAATAGAGAAGTTTACCTCCAATGCATTCGATAACGCACAGACAAAATCGATACACAAGACATGTACTTATAACAATGGATAGAATCAAATTACTAGATCCACCTGTTTATCAATTTTTTATAAGTTTGTGTCATTAAATTTCTAGCAAAAAAAAAAACCAACCACAATTTGTATTAAAGTATGTTTTAAATGCTTGAGTAGAACTTTTATTAGCCACGATATTTTTTATTATTTATTAGTTCCCATTCTATGTTATTTAAATTTTAACTATTTCTGTTTATCAACTTGTCTCAGGAATTGATATTCATTTATGAACATATTTGCTTAATAATCACAAACTTCATGATAACAGTTTCTATATATCAATAGAGCTTCATCGATCTGCGAGATTCAACATCAGAAACCTTTTAGCTTGTGTTGATTTAAGGATCTGTTTTAACATTTACAAACGACAGCAACAGAACAAATAGCAAATAGTCAGTGGAAATCCTTCGACGGTTTTCAAATACAATCAACAAAAGCAAGAATTATATAAATCAAGATTTTTAAAGTTCAAATTCCTAAATTAATGTTACGACGTTGTAGTCATTAAACTATGAAAAAAGTAATGAAATAAAATTGTACTAAAATAGGTTCTGAGAGGAATGTGAAATGGCGAAGTTTTAAAATTATTTATAAGATTTTTGTAGATGAGTCGTAGATGAGTCGTAGAAGAGTCTGTCTTGTAGTTTTCGTTCTTACCGACAGAGGGATTGAATAGTTTACTGAGATGCTCAATTGTCTTCAATGATAGTTATGTATGAGTAATGAATAGACGCATTCTTCCCCATAAGTGTATTTAGAGTAAGCCAGGTTCCTTTGGCTTGTTCTTATTTGGAAAGGTTAATTCTCTTGTTGTTTGGTTGTATGTGTTTGTGTCATGAACTTATATACAGAAATGATGTTTTATCTTAGTTTTATGGCGCCCTCTGTCTTTATCATCTGTAATTACTCATGGTTTTTAACTTCATCTTGGATTCTTTATTCAACAAATCTTCTTCGGATTAGGAGTACAGATGTAGATTTGTTGTAA
>JAFIDM010005346.1:8527195-8598620 GCA_023159025.1 Thereuonema tuberculata
AATGGAGGACAGCGCTGTTTCGAGGCTTTTTGGCCTCTCATCAGCTCCACCTATCCAGCATACCCAAGCTCAGTGAAAAGGACGAATAGACAAAACGGACAAACATACAAATCAATGACCCCAAAAAGCCTCGAAACAGCGCTGTCCTCCATTTCCAGCACTAATATCAAAAATAGCTCAGTGAATTTGTGTTTTGTTTTGTTTAGTTATGTGCGTTCTTTGGTTTATTTTGCTGTAAAAATTATTTATTTTTTATTTTTTAAATTCGTGGAAAGAATAAAAAATGAAAAAATCTTTCCAAACTCCACCATCAAGCAGAATTCAAACAGTTTTGCATTTTCTGAAAAAAATAAAATAAATAAATAAATCCGCCTTACTTAAAGAGTTATTTGACCTAACTATAAAAATATTAAACCGTGGTGAATTAATTAAGATTCACTTCGAAAAGATTTAAATATAAGTTAGATCATTCCTAGTCCTCGAATTTGCAGACCAAGTTTCAAGATGATCCATCGAGTATTTCAAAAGTTATTAGCGGAACACACACACACACACTGACCCAGTGATTTCATGAGCTTCACTTTCCTATTATATGCTCGTTACTCTGGTGGTACTGACGTTGGGCTAGGACTGGAGGAGCCGCATTCAATTCCCGACTGAGATTGGATGTTTCTCCTCCAGACGGGCCATGGAATTCAACCAACCTTCTGTAAAACGGGACTGGTATTTATGCCGGGCTTAAAGACGGGGACGCGTCGGACTGATGGTTCCGGTGATCGAGAATCATTGGGGCACCTCTAAAGCACCGAAGAGGTCGAAATGGCCTCTAAAAGTCGGATCGTTTAATTCAATTTCCTATTGGAAAATGCTGGGCCTTAGCTGGGCGGTCGCCAGGGGCGCAAGGTTTAACGGGACGACAAACGGCTGGTGATATTAACATTATACCTATCTTTCTCTCAAAATTTATCGATTATTTGCTTTATTTTTTGATGAAAACTGCATTAATAGCAAGTTTACTGAAACTAGTAATAATTGTATTGGTGTTTTGAAAATGATAAGAAGATGCTACGGCGCAGAAAGTGTTTGTTGCCAAGGGCGCCATTTTGCCCCGCTACGGCCCTGCACAAAAAGAAAAATAAAACATACCAAGTGAAAAAAAACAATATGTATAATCTTAATTGATAAGCTGGATCCTGAATTAAGAACTGAAAAAAAAATTAAAATAAAAAATGCACATTATTATGCAGTGACTGCCTGAAAATCGAAATCGTTCATATTTAAAAAAAGGAAAGAAAGTCCAAGATTAAATCGCCTAATACGAAATAGTTTCCTATTCACTACGACAGAAGCAAAGCCAATTCATTTCCTGACGAACAACAAGAAAAGATGAAGTTTCAACTATGTCTTCAAGAATTAAAAAGAATGTTTACATAATCACGAGATGTAGAAGGAAGAGAAAGAAAAGGAGGAACAGAGAATCGTAAAACATTCAGGAATAATTCAGGAAGCGAAGATTTCATTCTATTCTTCGCAAACAGAAGTAATGGAAAAGAGAATTTTTAAATACCCAGAAGCTACATTAATAGATAACACTCAAATCATCTTCGGTTTCAATCTCGGAATTAATAAGAAATTTATAATCAAAGGACTGCGAACAAATAGGTTATAAAATGGCGAAACAACGAACAAATTGAGTGGTTCAATTTAACTAAAATAGCATTTATAGACACGTTCGCTTTTCGTTGTTATTAGTTAATAGAGCTTGTTCGCTGTCCGTATCAATGGGCGGTCATTGAAATTATTAAATTAGAAATTTGCATAAACAGTTACAAGACAAAGACCGTTTTATGTGGTCGTAGCATTAGCTGCAAAAGCTTTAGGGATAAGTTAATAAGACTTTTAATTTTCATGCAACTTCGATGAAATTTGGAAGGGGCTGTTAAATTTCATTGATTTCGCTATGTAACAAGTTTCATTAAAATCGGATCAGTGGAATCGGATCGTTTCTTAAGTATTTAGAAGGGATAATCCACAACAGGCCATTTTTAAATGAGAAAAGCCTCTATGAAACGATAACCGAGGAATTCGAGGTTTTCGGGTGGAACGTAGCCCACAAAGAAGAGCTAAATACAACTGAAACTCCATATCCCACTTTATTATTAAGTGATATTAAGCCTAATGATGGCGTTTAAACCTCCGTTGGAAATCCTTCTTCCAGTCTGAGATAATTGAAGCTCCACTAACCGATGTTAGTTTTGTTAGTGTAGCAATTTAAAATTCAGAAGAAGACCAGCTTTCAATTAGGACGGGAACGACCGAGCACAGATCGTTTACTCCAAGAACGGTTTCAAATGACCTTCATCCGAATTCAATGCAAGGGTTAACTTAGGATACGTTAATAGAATCCAATGAATTATTCATAGGAATCAAGTAAAAAAAAATCACATGCAAACACTAAACATTTACAGTAAGTTTATTAAGGATAAAGAAGTAATAGGAATAAATTTAATTTTGGGAAAGAAAACAAAGTTTCTCAACTAAAGTAAACTTACTCCTCCGTTCTGTGGGTCTTTAAAAAGTGGCTAATAATTACAATGACGATACTTTCTCTCTATTAGGCCACCACACAGCAATAAATAGTGCTAATTGAAATTACTATGCTAATTGAAATATTATATTACAGCGATATAATAGGAGGAAAAAAAAGTATTGTTCAGTATTATTTTTAGCCACCTCTGAACGAAAAGCCAAAAGAAAATGGAAGATTATATACATACTTTATTTAGTTATTTTTATTTCAAAAAATGATAAAAAAAATCAAAATGGTTTTGGAGTTGGCTAGATTTAGTATTTCTTCTACGTTGTTTTCTGTCGATTACAAAGTAAAGAAAAATAAATAAGGAATTAACCAATAACATCTGTTGTCTTAGCATACATCAAAATTTCTGATATATGGAAAATATATAATTCTATCATATTATTTCAAAGGATATTGTCCTTTTTATCTGTAAAAAGTACAGTATTTCTTTCTAATAAATTCATCTTATAACAAATTTGCAATTCAAATAAATAATAATAAAACTTTCAGTCTTGTTATTAATTTAACAAATTCACTCAAATTTACGAAGGAAATATTTTTATGTGCCCTTTTTTTTTTGGAAGAGCTGGGGGGGGGGGGGGGGGGGGGGGGGGGGAAGGGAGCTTAAAGAGTGAAAGAAATACTTCGCGACTCTATGAAATAGAGAAAAGCATGTTGTATTTTTTTTTTATCTGTTTATTCGATATTTTTTGGCTCAAGGACGTAACTTCAGTATTTAAATGAAAACTTATCTCTTTAATGATTAATTGAAAAGACTCGGAGCAAGTGGAATTCTGTTTTTTAGAGCGAACATTTTCTTGGTCGACCAACTTCGTCAGGCTTCAATTCTTCCATTTCGACGATAATTCGGAAAGAAGCCGTTTGTGTAATGACGTTTCTGCTTTAATTCGATCGATCCGTGACTGTGGCTTAATTATTAATTAATCTGTGCATTTGGGCCAATCAATAGGAGGGAAAAAAAAAGTTAAAGACGGAAATCTCTTACAGCTGTCCACAATTTCTTTTCTTTTAAATTCAGTATCAAAGTTCGTTGTAAGACAGAAAATCTGTATTATTAAAAAAAACTGCGTGCGCGCGTGTGTGCATGCGTACCTCCGCAACAATGGAAGCGTTGCCGGGCAACAGGCGTATTGTTACATGGTCAACTCAATGATGTGTCTGCGCATGCGTACGTCCGCAACAATGGAATGTCGCACGCATGTTGCCAGGCAACAGGAGTATTGTTACATGGTCAACTCATCAAAATTGTTTTAGGTAAGGAAAATCTTTCAAAATGCCAAAAATATTGCATTTCATGTATTTGTTAGAATATAAACTTAAATATATTTTTCATTTTAGATTTGTAATGTGTTTTGAATAAATATAATGTTGGTTTCCATTCATTAATAGTAATCGAGGCTTCCAGAGCGAAGCGACGTCTAATTTTTTTTACAAGTTTCTTTTAACACAAAAAAATAAGAAAACTAGAGAAACTTAAATTTTTAAAAAAAAAGAAAAAAATAAATAAAATTAATTAACTAAAAAAAACTCCAATCAATAAATTATAGATATTTTCCTTGAAATTCTTGAGAATTTTTTAAACTAGTCACGTTTGAATGTTAAAACTGGGGAGTAGAAAAGAAGTTCAATCTTCAGAGATGACCGGTTATTAATTCTCCAGACGGGTGTAGGTTTCACCTAAAACCCTTCATCAAACGTGTTTTCTGCAGCGGAAGATTTAGTTCGGCGAGTGTCAATTAGTGTTCCAACGTCCATTTCGTCGAAACGTTCTTCTAAAGATTCAGCTTCATACTTTTAATCTAAGAAGGACTTACACCATCCCTTGCATCTCCGGATGGTACCATAACCTTTGACTTAACGTACGGAGTATAACTATTCCATTTGAACCTGTTTCTTCTCTATTTGGCTGTCTGTTTCTAGACGCGCATCACGTGAACAACGGCTGGACGGATTTTCATAAAATTAGAAATGCAGGTTATTTTTAAGTCCATCTTAAAACTTTGTTATTGTGGTCTCCATCTGTGCAATCTCTCCACACTGACTCCAGAATCCGTTACTAAAATGGCTGTGCTAAAAGTTAAAGCATCTCAGTACAGGTCTATTTGGTTCTTTGAGGTCGCAGTAAATAAGGCATTTCCTCACCAATTGGACTTAGTTGAGGTCGGGTGGTCAGCTTACGCCCGCCCGTCTTTAACTTCCGGGTACCTATTTTCACAGGGTTATATCCTACAGGATGAATCCTAGGACTCGTACGCAGCAGATTTCAGCCTGGTAAAATCACAGACTTCGGCCTAGGATTCTCCAGCCTGCATTACCGTAAATTCACTGCCGTAACATTTTAGAATGGGGAAAAAATTACCTTTATATTCAATTAAATTAAATTTTGAAATGTAAAATTAAATAAACTTGACACACTTAAAATACGTGAAATTCCATTGGTGTAAAATTTAAATAATTTTTGTATTTTCCATTCCTTGTATAAAGGCACATGTTTTACTTGGAATTTTAGTAGATAACGTCATTTTTAATGGCGACGAAACCGGTTCTGTAATTTTAATGTGTTAAAAAAATTTTGTAAATATATTTTAAGTGTGTGTCAAGTTCATTTAATTTTACGTATCTTTGTGCGCACGTTAAGCATTTTTATTCACTTAAATTTTGAAATATTTCCGGAAACAGTAAATTGGTTTTTGGTACAAAGAGACCCAATCTTTCGTAGAAAATCTCAAAGTGAAGGTGGCAATACAGAGATAAAAGAAACATTGGAACACCTCTACTGGTAGAGTCGTTACTTCCCCAAATATCTACCTGAGACGTTTATCCGTCGACCAGCTTTCGGGTGGGTTCACTTTATGGCCAATAACAAGCCCGAAATACCACTTCGGATGAGTCCATTTCAGAACAGGAAATGATTCATCTTGTCAAGAAAACAGTAAGTATTTGATAAAAAATAAGAATAAAAAAAATAAAAAATTCTTTAAAATAATAACTGAAATTCCTTTTTCTCTTTAATAATAAAACCCTCATCTCTCCACGCTGTAAGTATTTGCTTTCAAGAAAAATCAGGACAACAAACACCGAACAGACGAAAACTGCGATCATCTGAGAGGGGATTTTTCACCGAATTTAAATACAGAGTATTAAAAAAAACGTCAAGGCAAATAAAATACGTAATAGATAATAAGAAATTTATTAAATAAACTTAAAAATAAAGGCCGCAGTAACTGAAAGTCAGAAACTTAAACAGTAATTATTGTAAGTGAACATCTTAAATCTAAAAAAGGATAGGAAAAATTACGCGAAATTTTTCTTTAGAGAAACATTATTTGGCAAATATAATGGTATTATTTTATAAAAAAGATAGTTGTGATGTACATCATAGTATATAATAAACTATAATTATGAGATATAAAATAAGAAAGTAAGTAAATAGTAACTAACCAAAAAAAAAGGATAAAAGAAGAAAGAATGATTGCCTACGTTATCTACGAGGTTTTTCTAGAGAGATAAAAAAAAAGGGGGGGCATTCGATTATTACGAATTTTTAAGTAATTTTCTGTTATGTCATGATTAGAAAGGAGAAAACTATGAGTTTTTTTGAGTGGTTACAAGTGAATGACGCTAGCGATTAAAGACAAAGACATGGGCGACAGACTTATGAATGAGAGAGAAGCAGCCAATGGCGCCGTACTGCGGCATCTGCAGTGCTATTAGCATTGGGGGCTGATAAAGAAGCCGAGTCCACATCGTCTGATTGGAGAATAATTGGAGTGTGTTCGCGCCGTGTTATATTCCGCTGACATCGAAAACACTTGTAGATAACTGGGAAGTGAGAATTCCCCAACTTCATCAATTGCCATAATTTGAAAGTGAGGCTTCCCATTCGTAAACTAGTTAGTTAGAAATAATAAGTTCTTTCGTTAACTAGAGCGCTGTATAATGAATGAATCCCACTACATTCATCTAACGATATTTTAAAGATCAAATGAAAATTGTTTTCATTCAATTATAATGTTTTATACTGTCATTTTTATAGCTTTTATTATATTGCATAACATTCCTAATTATAATAATAATAATAAATCCCAGTGATGTGGAATTTCAGTTATGCCTTTACATTTAGCATCACAAGAATAGTTACCCCAGGATATTTTAGGCTTGTATCGTCTGTAATCACGTTAACTACTTACATCTAGAGCTACGTATCGTAGGAAGATGAAATTTTAGTTTTAGAAGTAATAAAAAGGAAAATCTATATTTAAGTTTGATTTTAATACGATCAAAAGATAAGAAGCTAAGATAAAGCAATAAATAAAAAGATTTTAAAAATGCTAATACTCTGCAAAAATAATATAATTTCTCTTAGAGAGCTCACATTTTAATAGTATTAAATATTATTCAAACTGATAATCCCCCAGTGATTTTGATAGGAATTGGAGTTTAAACCTCGCTATCTCTAATAATCTTTAAATTATCATTGCGCTTATTAGAGCTAAGATTTTTTAGATAAAAGATATAGGGAAAAAAGACTGTTCGAGATCTTTCTAATTATCAGTTAAGAAAGCCTTAAGCTTTTCTAAAAAAGTATCTTGAAAACACTTCAATTATTACTAAGGAAACACACACACACACCAATATTTTCCAAATACCTCGAAAGAAGCCAAAATATTTTCTCTGATGGAGATAAGAAAAGAAAAAATCAACACTTAAAAACACACAAAATCATTAAAAACTGTCTTTACAAATGGACTAGTTTCGATGATCCAGTACTGATGATCCACTTGTTGTTTTCAGAAGTTGACAAAGGACTGTGTAAGAGAATCCGAAACTAGTGGGGTTTTAAAGACAATTTTTTAATCACTTTTGCTATTTTTTTTCCTGAATATTTGTGCACACGTTCTATTACTCATTTTTAAGAAAGTAACAGTTTAAAGTACAGTGTAGAATATCTAAAAATGTTCTCTTACTTCGTTAGATGTTTCAGTAAAAATAAAAAGTTCTAATCATAATCCTAGAAGTTGAAATAACTAATCGAAATATTAATAAAAATAAAATAAAATTGATAAAATAATTTTTGGTCTTTGCGTCAATTCTCATTGTTATACTGAGTTTAATACGAATTTTATCTAAAAGACAAATTTTATAGGTTATAAATCTTCCGAGAAAACAGAGTAACTGTAGCTGCTTTCGTAATTTATTCCGCCTTATCATGGTTATTTCATAGCAAATTAATAATCTTACCAATGCAAATATTCTCAATACAATGTAGAATATTTTAAATGGTAAGTAGTTATCTTTGACATAAATTATCATTTTGTTATTTTATATTGGATAATGGAATGCCTTTTTGAGTCAAGTTGAGGCCTTGGGACAGCTGTTTCGAGCTTATTAAGGTCTCATCAGCTAAGGCTACTTAGCCAGTGCAATACCCAAAAGGCATACGAGGGGAAGAGAAATATTCTCTTCAGATGGGAAATGACCCCTCAAGAACAACAACATCAAAAACAACAATATATTGTGGAAATCAAATCCTTGGGCAGCTAAACGCTCACCACAAAAATTATTGTTTTTTTATTTTGTTGTCTTTAGTTCTTGAGGAGTCTTTTGCCATCTGAAGAATTATTTTATATTTCATCGATTTTTATTAATCGAATTCCTTAGACGTATTTAAATTTCCTCGTTTTTGGATATTCTTTCGAAGAAAAAAAAAGAACTAGTTTATTCGTCGAAATCGCAGTGGAGCCTCCAAAGCAAAAATAAACAAACAAAAGCTCACTAAAAAAATATTAGTAAGTTTTTTATTGTTTATTTTTGCTTTAGAGATAGCGGTTGTGATGACTATTCCTATTAGCCTCAGTACCGAGATCTCGCTGTTTACTTGTGACTATTCCTAGCTGATGAGTGTGAAACAGCTGTTTTAGGATGTCACTTAGTGAGCACTTGGTCTCCTCCATTGAGGTTTATGAAAAACTAGTTTTGTTTTTTTTTTTTTGTTTTTTTTTTGATAAACAAATATTATTATCTTTATTTATTCTTTATTCTGCTACTCCTTATTCGTCCGTAACATATTTACTTCTCAATCAAAGACAGTTATTTAATCTGTCTCCTTTCTTCTACTCCTGCATTTTATTGTGTCTTTCTCTCTTGTGTAATGTCTTCATAGGTTGGTTTTCCAGCAGCGAATTTAAGACACCGAATTTACCCTGACCTTTGCCCTTTTGGCGTCACTAAACATTAAAGCTGAAACAATTTCAAGTCCTCGTGTCATCAACCAAGGACCGCCTCCACAAAAGTTTCAATTGAAATATCACAAGACATTCAGAAGCCCAAGAGTTACTAAAATAAATCCTACCTAATATTTGATACGAACTCTTTATTTAAGTTAATAAAGCATTTAAAATTTGACTTTTTATGATTTTATCTTGATGTACAATAACAGATTTACAGCCTTAAAGGTAAAGAGATGAAAATTCTTTTTATCTTTAAAACAGTATTACTATTATAAATTTAATTTATTTATTTTATTTTACTTTTGCTTATAAATACTAATCTTACACTAAATAAAAACTTTCCTTTCCAATATTTTGAATTTTTATTCTTTATTCACGGTAAAAGTTATATTTAGGAAGCAGAGTTTATTTGGCCCATTACTTGTTTGTTTGTACAGGTTTGACCTGTCAAAATATAACTATCAGGGTCATTATTTAGACCTTGAAATTGATTTTAGCCAAGTTCGATTTCGATTCGATCACATTTACTAAACTAAAAAATCGATTGATAAATTAACAATATATTACGAACAATGAAAATCTAAATCATTTATGTTTCGTTTTGACAATCAGCGGCGCTATCATTAAGGGGATGACGTGTTATTCCTTTGTCTTTATGTACCCTGCAATGCTGGGTTCTTCCGCAATGACATAGAAATTAAATTAAGTTACAAAAGAATTAAAAATATAAAATTTCATAACAGAAGGAAAACTAGAAAAGTCTTTATCTATGCTTAAGATTTAGCTTATATGTAAGGAATCTACTTTCATTTTACCACTATTATTACAATTTGAAGCCTGGAAGAAATTTCATTCACAATAAAAATTCTAAAGTGAATGAAATTTCAATTACAAAACTCATAAGTTTATACTAAAAACTTACAGTAAATCTAAAATGTCAGTGTATTTCCAGAACAAGTTATCAGAGAATCTTGCCTCAAGAAAAACAAGATCTTACTTGGATCTTTAGCCTAACTTGTTTCTTAGCATCTAAGTCTGTAGCGATTAAGAAAAGTCTCTAGAAAGCATAGATTAAGTATGGATTTCAGGAGGATTACTGTAAGTGAAAAATAAGTGGTTATATTAAATGGAATTTAATTGGGGAAATAAAAAAAGCTTTCTGATAAATGTTTTACTACGTAGAGATGCTTGGGGGAAATATCAAATAATACTTGTAATATTCCTTTCGGGTCGTTTTAAATAAGGCAATGTCGTCGAGAGTGTCTGGCTTTTCTTTTTTTTTTTCCCCTCGATGTAATGAAGTATAAAAGCTTGGCCGTAGGGGCAACATCAAGGCAACGTGTTGCTATGACGACGGGAAGTCGCGTGATCATTACCGGAAAGACCGTGGTCTCAGACGCGTCTACGCTACAAACAGACTCAATGGACTCAATTCGAAGTTATGGGCATCAAAGGTTGTTGGGTTTTTTTTTTTAATAAGCATGATTAATTGATATATAAAAATGACAAGAAAAAACATTAACTTTGCTTTTTAAATTAAGCTTTTGTTTGTTTTACGTAAGAGAATACATTTATAATTTTAAAAATATAAATAAGATAGATTATAAAGAAAATTTTGTTTGATTACTGAACAGAGTCCCGTGTACTGAAGTTTCACAGGAGTCTAGAGAATGGTTTCGTTTGTATGGAACAAACACCCAAAACCAGAAATCAAACAAAGACCAAGCCGAGCATCCCGGCCGAAAGAGGGATAACTTGATTGTTCTCGGTACCAAGTAAACTATTAAGTTGGTATAACTGTTGATAATAATTTGATGACAGTTTCCTTAACATATAAAAAAAAAATTGGTTTTCGTAGGATACACGAAACCCCATAGACAGAAATTGAACACAGACCGGAAGTCGTACTTTTTCCAAAATCATAAAGGCTTCAATTGTTTGGCTGTAGAGGCGGATAGACAGAATGAGCTAAAGAGTTACCTCCCCCCTTTACATTTTCGACTATGGAGTTGTTAAAAAAAAAATTAAAAAAAAAAAAAAACTGATATGAATTTAATTTTTCTCTAATACGTGGAGGAATTCGATGTTTCTCTTTTAGAATGGACAATCTGATAAGTGCACAGGAAAGCAGAGAGATGAAACTGCATAAATGCTCAACATTGTCAATTTTGAAAGGACTCAACATATAAAAGCTACAGCAAATAAAACTCATATTATTTTTAAAGGATTTGATAGATAGAAGATCTCTACACCCACATCTACTTTATATGATCCTATCAAGTTTGTTTTATATAAATATCGCTTTCCTAAGGACAAAACGCCTTATTATGAACCCAAAGCCTTGTACTGTTCTTATTAGATTTTTTTAAAATTTTTATTTTAATATATTTACTCTTTATTCCTTGGTATTTTTCTACGAAAAGTCTTATTTCCGTAATATCGTTGTGATAAACTAAAAAAAAAAAAAAAATCCTCAAAGAGGATCTGTTTGAGGCAGAATCACTTTAAATACTGAAAAGAGAAAAAAATGTATCTGAGACAAAATAAGAAAATAAGTGCAGGATTTTCAACCATAAAATTACTAAAAGACTGAATTTTGTTCATAACAATTTTAATTCTAGGTGTTATTATTAATCAGTAAATTATCATAGAAATACAATTTTTCTTCGTGTGTTTCGTTATTAATTCATAATGCTCATTATTTTGAATTATGTTTCAATTGTAACAAATATAATTTGGCTCTTTATTTTGTAGCCTTTAAAACGTCAGGTGATAATACTATTACGAAAGATGCATTTTCGCCACCCGGCATTAAAAGGTTTTATGCGGCTAAAAACATAATACATTATGAATGAAAGAGGATTGCGAATACAGATGGCTCGGGTAATAACTTTTCTACATCAACTATGGCTTAAAAAAAAAAAAAAAAAAAAAAAAAAAAACAACTGAACGTATAAAACGTCCTAGATTCTGACGTTACAGGAAGAATATTTCGACATCAAAATTTCTCATATTGTTTTTTTTTCACTTCTAATTATATGTATCAATGTATTATTATTTATATACTGAGTTGAGTTTGAACATTAAACTAAATACGAAATTACGAACGCTCAAAAGCCATTTTTGACAAAAAAGTGACAGCATTTTCCATTAATAATAAATAATATTAATGTAAATAAATCCGAGAAATAAAAAAAGAAAAAAAACAAATTTGGTATAAAAATGATTACACAATTCTTGTGCTAGCTTTGCACTTAGCCACAAATGAATGATGAAAGTATATTATTAATTACATGTAAGACAAATAATATTACTTCTATTTCGTTATTGTTTGTAAGCGAGTAAGGCGCACTGATATTACACGATTTCAGAAATCTCCAATACCTCGATGAAGTGTAGGGAAATTGATGAATAGAAGGAACAACGAGATGCACTTCCAATTTTCATTATTAACTAACAAATAATTGCATCGTTGCAATTAAGCTTTAGACTTAATCTGTTCTTTATATTTTTTTCATTTGGCATTTTTCCTAATGTGTACAAACCCATTTCTTTTGTATTAAGGTTATAAGTAAAACCTACAGACCTAAAAAAAAAATAAAACACAGTACGACACAGAACAGCCACATAGTACTCAATTGACTTCCACATCACGTGATTGCGTCCAAGACTATGGCGCTGTTGTTCTGTAGCCAAATTTGTCTCTTTGCCTCAATGGATCCGCTCTGTCTGTGGTTATGACAGCCTAGTTCTTCTTCTTCATCTTGAACGACCTCTGAGTCAGACGTTTCGTGGACCTCCCTCCCACCCAAAGAGCACAACTGGAAAATTTAGGGCACAGTTCATTAGTGCAAAGGGAAAAGTAATGGACGCTTTATGAAATAATGTCCTTAGGGCACTGCCAAGACACCCTCAATAGTAATAACAATGTTGACATTATAAAGACCAACCAAAAAAAAAAAATCCATTTATTTTAGACGTTGGTGTCAATGAGTCAAAACAATTAAAGGTAATTAGCATTTCATTAAGCAATTATGAAGAGTAATTAAAGTAATTATATTTTTTTTAGCTCTATCATTCAATTTGGCTTCACTTGTAAATCACATCCCGCTCTCACAAATAATGAATAGGGAACAGTTTAATTAGCTCCTGACGAACTGTTTTACCTATTTAGCTCACTTCCTTAAAAATGGCAGCCCAGCAACTTTTAACAGTGACAGTACTAATTCCGTCTTTTTATTTATTTATTTATTTATTTATTTATTTATTAAAAAGGACAAGTATTGAGAACTCACTATTTTTTTTTTTCACGCCTTGAGTTATCGTCACCTGAATCTATGATAGCTGTTTCGTCCTTGTTAGAACTCATCAGTCCTATCTACCCTTTGATGAACAACTTAAGAGGGCTAAAAAGTCACAAGTAAATGAATTTCGCTCCCGATCCTAATACATGTCTTTTTTTCATGTTTTACTATTTGGAATTTAAACTCAATGCAATAAGGAAACAGAAACACACATAAATAAACAAAACTCACTGAACTATTTTTGTGCGTTTCTGTTTCCTTATTGTGCATATACTGTCTTTGCGCACGTTACATTTGAGTATCACTTATTTACTTATTTATTTATTTCACTTATATTGAAACGAAGGAAAAGATATTTTCATGAAACTTTCTTTCCTGACACATTTAAAAGAGGCCTAAAGAGACAATCTAAAACAAAATCGGAAATTGTAAGTTAATACTCAAGATCAACTGACCTGATACTGAATAAGGAAATATAAAGCCCCGCGAACACCATGCAATTTTTCAGCACCTTAAACATCCGATTTTGACGTCACGAGTTGATATAGACAGTTTTGAGCCCGTTTATATGCAACCTGACTGCAACTTTTGTCATCCGACTCGAGTTGTTCGTACACCTGCAACTCGAAAAATTGCATCAAAGTCGCTGGGAATTACCCAATCACAGGGCAGCGTTGTAACACGTCAGTCGTGACGTCACAGCCATGGAAGAAATGGCGTCGAAAATGATATTCGCCGATTCGATACGAAGACATGCACGTACTCAATCAAGAGTAATGCGAGTTTCTTTCATGCATAAATAAAGTTTATACTGAAATGCAGAAATTGTATGCGACAGAATTTATCAGAGAGTTTTCAAAACCTCGATTTTTTCGGATTTTCCACATCGGGTTTGGGAAACGCATTGCATTATGGGATTCCTTCTATCACTGCCCACTTCATGTCGAGTTGCATGGTGTTCGGTGTTTGACAAAAGTTTATATCAACTCGTGACGTCAAAATCGGACGACTAAGTTGCTCAAAAATTGCATGGTGTTCTCGGGGCTTAAAGATTATCGACTGTTTTTATTCCATTTCATGGGAAAGGCTATTTCATCCGGTAGTATGTAAAGTATACAACAAGCAAAATACGAAACCCTTCATCCGAAGCAATCGATTGCCATTTACAAATAACTGGATAAATAAATATCTTATTTGAATAATACTGAAGCTTGAAGGACTTGTGAGAAATTTCTATGTCCTGTGTCCATAGGACGTTTCACAGAAAGAATAATTTACGAATCTTTTATAAGTTTTTTTTTTTTTTTTTTTGACAGAGTATGGCGCTCCTAACACTAATTCTCTAAAGTCACTATTTACATAATTAATAAAATTATAATAAGATATATAATTTTAAAGGACTGTCTATTTCTGATGAATGGTAAATCTTTGTCAATTATTATATAATTGTTTTAATTTTGAAACTGGCTTTTATTTTTAATTTGTTTTAAATAGCACTTCGGTATTCACTTAACGTAGATCTGAATTAGGCTGATTCGTTATTCGCTTATGTACTGTCTAGTTCCGTTTGAGAAATTGGCTAAGAAGAACTAAAAAATACGAAACAGCTGTCCCAACTCCTAATCAAATCAAGGAAGAAAAAAAAAAATCAGACTGTAAAATGCACATTTTCTTTTATTTGACTTCTTATAGCACATTAAACCTTTTTACGTTTAAAAATGCATTTAATTAAGTGCTAGTATTGAAGAATGGTTCCCCACACAATACAAGTCGTGAGGTGGGGGCGTTGGTCAAAGACTGTTGTTCATCGACGTTCGTCTTTTATTGATTTCTTTTTGCTCGTCGACCTCCAACCCTTTACTACGGTTCAATCACATCCAGAGCCAAATGAAGTCGAAGTTGGCCGCCCCTCTTCTATTCGGAGATCAATTCACTTGACTGATTCCTCCTTCGCAAAGTTAATTCCACCTTCCGAACTCACAACAGAATCGACCCACTAACGAAGGAAACCTCTTGACACAACAACAACAAAGAATATTACTTAAGCCGATGCCAGAGATATTACATCAATGTTATTTTATTATATTACTATTGTGTTCAAAGATCTTGAAACTGTAGTCCGTTTAAGATTTTGATAGACCCTTCTTGAGTAGCTAATAATGATGTTGATGCTTAGAGTCTATTTGTTATCTCACTGTAAAAAGGAATTTTAGAGCTATTCATTCTGCAGAGACCTAATAGAAAGGTGGCATACGTTATTGTTAGACGCTTAATTAAGTCAAAGATATATTAAAAAGAAAAAAAAAATCTTCAGAGAACTTAAGACCTATTTTCCTTTAAATATTGTTGATTTGTTTTGTCTTTTTAACTTTCGTTTCAGTCTTGCAAATGTTGTTTGATATTTTTAATTTATTTATTTATTTGTTGTTTTAAATATCAAACAAACATCTTTAACTGTAAAATTAAGCAAAATTAACAGATAAGTCTTCAAACCCAATGACTAAATTCAATTGGTTTTAATCAATTCAAATAGAGCAGAAAAATTGTGACTCTAATGCAATGCGGACGTCAATAAAAAATTGCTGTTTGCCATCAGTGAGAATTAATTGGCTTCTGTTGCTTTTCTAGAACAATTTTCTGTGCCTTCACTGTTATCTAATTTAGACACAGTAATCTAAAAGCAAAAGTAGATCTATCTTGTCCATAAATAGATATGCCAAGTTTCAGTAAGATCCATTCAATGGTTGAGTAGGTGGGAAGAAACACACACACACACACACACACACACCATTATACTGATTTTAATCAACGTAAATTAAAAAGTTAACAGAAATCGTGAATTAAACATTAACATTCAAATTTAATACTGTTCCCATCACTAGGTTTGAACTTTGAATATGTTTTATTTGTAAAGTCCGGAGTAGGGTTAGTATTGTGTTCAATCAAAATCATTATATATTATTTCTCAAAGGGTTTTTTTTGTCGGAACGCTATATTTCCTTTACTACTTCATCAAAATCAATGATTGAGGCATCATTTTGCAGATTACGTTCCCCGCTAATGACAAAAAATAAACAAATTGTTTAAAATTAATGTTTTCGTTAAAAAACTTTATTTTTAAAAACTTTTTATACAAATGTAGACACGCTTTAACAGAAGCGCCTTATTTTTCGAAAGTGAAAATATTGCTTTAGCGTTGTAACTTTCAAATCTTTCCTTTTTTGAATAAAAATGCACTTTAAATGATATTTCATCGTTTATTTAATAACAACAGATAAAAAAAAAAAAACAAAGATTTATATTTTAATAAAAATAAACGATTTATTACAATAGAAACATAAAAATTAGTCAACTTCTCATATATTATTTTATATATTATTTCTCAAAGGGTTTTTTTTTGTCGGAACGCCATATTTCCTTTCCTACTTCATCAAAATCAATGATTGAGGCATCATTTTGAAGTACGTTCCCCGCTAATGACGAAAAATAAACAAATTGTTTAAAATTAATGTTTTCGTTAAAAAACTTTATTTTTAAAAACTTTTTATAAAAATGTAGACACGCTTTAACAAAGCGCCTTATTTTTCGAAAGCGAAAATATTGCTTTAGCGTTGTAACCTTCAAATATTTCATTTTTTTGAATAAAAATGCACTTTAAATGATATTTCATCGTTTATTTAATAACAACAGATAAAAAAACAAACAAAGATTTATATTTTAATAAAAATAAACGATTTATAACAATAGAAACATAAAAATTAGTCAACTTCTCACATATTATTTCTCAAAGGTGTTTTTTTTATTTCCCTTAATACTTCATCGAAATCAATGATTGAGATATTTTCAAGATTACGTTCACCGCTAATGATGAAAAATAAACAGATTGTTTAAAATTAATGTTTTCGTTAAAAAAATTTATTTTAAAAATCTTTTTTGTAAAAATGTAGAAGGCAATCTATTGACAATCTGTTCATTTATTTATTTCCACATTACCATTCGGTGACTGATCAAGATACCATGCGAATTATTCGCACGGGTCAACTTTTTTATAAAACTTGAGAAGACGCCATCTATTGACAATGTGTTTAACTAACATGCACACATGTTATTGTTGGATTTGTTTATTATTTCTCAAAGGTGGTTTTTTGTTGCGAATTATTCGCACGGGTCAACTAGTATATCAATATTAGGGATGCATTTAGATTGATAACCAATATTCTAAATCGTTTAGAAGTACTGGTCTTTTAAAAGTAACTAAATATTATCGTTACTTAAAATCGATACAGAGTTAATAAATAAGAAGAAAAATAAACATTTTTCATCCCTCTCTTTATCAGATGTGAAAATAATAAACACCATTAAAAGATTCTCAATTTTTACATTAATTATCCGATCTAAATGAAACATGGAAAATAGAATTTAAAAGCTAAAACCAAGTAATTCAGGATTGTTTGTTTTGTTTTTTCGCTTTTTTTTTTATTTCGCTTCACTAATTAGAATAAAAGAAAAAAGAAACAGGTGTTTGATATCTTCTGTGAAAATTTCAGGATCTGTTGTTACCGGAAACGAATACATTTGCTTTTCATGGATAAGAACAAATTTGTATTACTATTCATTATTTTAATCGGGAAAATTTTTCAGACAATTTGTTTATCTATCTGATAATGAATAGAACATGTTCTTCATAGTATCCAACTCTCGTATATCTGGGTCGATATTCGGGAAATTTTACTAACAACCTCAATTGCATCGACATTGGATGAAAACTAAGGACCCATAATTTTAAATTCACTATAAATCTTTCACAGCTACTTCTACGACCACGTAAAACGCGTGTCTCCATCTGGTGTCTGCTGTTGAAAATATCTACTTCCTTAAACTGCCCACAGATGGCGACAGCGCAAAAACAACAGGGAACAATGGTTTTAAATGCGTAAGAACTAAGGAACGTAGTTGACGTCTATTGATCCTGGTCCCAAAAATTCACTGACAATTACTAATTTTCAAATATAATAGAATTTCAAAACTAAAAGGAATTATATAAATGTAATTCATATAATAAAATTAGCCATTTCTCCAAAAACTATTGCTGTAATTACTTTTAGTTCTGTAGTTTAGTATATTTTTTCTATTCTATAAGGTTTTTGATACCTATAAAGTATTAGATCATAAATTTTAAAATATAAATAATTTATATTTTATCTATGCAATAAACGTTGGCATTCAACTGAGTGTGAAGCATTTTCTGATGTCGAACAACCTTGGATACCAAAACACAGAAAGCTGAGCTGATTGATGTAGGAGTGTTGATGATGGATCTCAGTTGGATACATGTTAAAGCATTCACAGGTAAGCTGTCAAAACTCCTTCGACAACAACTCCATCATCAGCGGACTTCGGAAAAGCAAGTTGAATAGTGCGCACCTAAAATCAAATAGGAACGAGGAAAAGTGCTGAGTCATCAGTCAGGTAAACATTGTTAGAGGAGACACTCTGAGCACTACGTGATTTCTACGACCTGGCTTAGAGAAGACAGGATGTGGTTGTGCGGGTGTTCGACTGAATGGGATGAAGCACCTTGTGGTCAGTGATCAATCCTTTGTCCGTCTTAACCCTCAAATTCCCAAATGGCTATGACAGGATCCCTATCATCTGATAAGGAAAAAAAGTACCATGATAGTATCAAAAAAAATCCAATAACGGCATTCTTATGCAGAATGTGACACACAAAGACCTTGAACATAAAAGATCAGAAGCCAAAAGTCACAGCTTGGATTTTTTTCGAAAAATTCTGACTGCGAACGAAATTCTCCTAATTTCAATATTTTTTCAAATATTATTCCAACGCTGTGACATCTGATTTTTTTTTTTTTATGATTGAACCAAAGAACCTTTGTTTAGTATTTCTTTCTCTCACAAGATGGCGTTAGTTGGTCGACTCATCCAAGAAACATAATTTTAAACTTAGAAAAATAGCACGACCTTTAACACTAAAAATCACTGAATATGAGTTTACCAATAAGCCTATTAATAGAAGAACTAATACTAAGAGGTAGGGTAGGGTTGTCCTCAAAATAAAAGATGACCGGCGGAAGTTTGAACTGCGCAGCCCTTCCGGTAGCTGATCAATTATGTTTTCCTGTCACAATGGACGACGGGGTCTGTTTTCACTGAGAAAGACATGTTGATAACGCCAAATTAAAACTTCTCTCGACTATTTACCGTTATTTCAATACCAGTTGCTAACAATAAGTATTTATATAAATAAATAAATATATATTATTTATAAATACAATGCTCTTTTGCAAAGTAACAAGCCTTTACCGTAATGGCGAAGTCCTGTGATAAACTAATACGGAAGTGCCTGACCAGAGTAATCGATGATACTTGCGCAAAAATCACAAAAACAGGGCGGCCATCATTCATTAGGAGGACAATAAGTGATTTCCCCAAACTTTGCTAGACAGAAATAATAAAAAAAACTCTACGTTACTGTATATTAGAAATCAAATCCTTGTTGAAAGCTGCCGAGTTTCCGAGCCGAAATTACTCTACTACGCTTGGTGGTGTAAAACAGAAAAGAAATATATAAGTTATAAAATTAAATTTTCACCAAACCTTCGTAGTTCAACAGCTAATAAGGGAAATTAAGTAAAGAATACTGACCCATATTTTACGTGCACAGAGTCTTTTCAATTGAATCAATAAGGTTTTCACAAAAGCTTGAGAATATAGCCTCACATGGCTATGAAACTAGTCGCTTGTAAGTTTTATTTTATTAAATTTGTGTATTTAAAATTAATCCTGTGCATTGGCTTAATGATTCAATTTAAGTAAAGAATAATTAGTTAAAAATTACATTCTAACCTTTGCACTTTCACTTTATTTGCTTTCTCTGTTTTTCATTAAAGATACTTTGTTAGAAGTTACGAGTCGCCTTTAAGAGCTGAAGTGAAAAAGCGGCTGTACGAGGGTGATTTCTCGCCGGCGAATGACATTGCACTCGCGCGCGATGTTTCATCGCAGAATGAAATATTCGGATAATTTAATCGAAATCCCGATCCGGTTTTCCAATGTAATTAAGAGAATTTCGCGTTGAAATCGTTTCTACCGCCTGTCATGAGGAGAAAGGAAAGAGCGAATGGAACAGATGAGTTAATAAATAAACAGGTGAAATGTTCAAACTAGGAGATGAAGAACGGGGACGGCATTTCTAGGAATCAGTTCGTAAAGCTCGGATAGGATAACTAATAGTATATGTCGAAAAAAGATCAAAAATAAGATGGTTTTTTTTTAGCCATTTGTTATCTATAAAGACCTATCTCTTCTATAGATCTGTCTGTGCGCAACGCATTTCCATAACGCACTTTCTCTGTGATTGAAAAATAATTTTAATTTCCTGTAAAAATAGAAATAATTTCTAGAATTAAACATTCGCGACGGGAATCGAATCCGCAACCTTCTGATTGCACGGGGACTACTTCAAATTGCTGTTACGTGTCTGACGCAATGAGAAAAGAGCCAGAGAAAAATAAAAATAACTCATTAATTTTAGCCTACTAGATTAAAATTTAAGTTTCAATGTTCATTTTTTTAGCATTAGATGCAGAAGCTCGCTCTCAGCGACAAACTAAAGAGACATTCTCGACATGAATGAAGAAATTACAAGTGACGGGCAAATATTCTATCTCAACTAATAGCCTTCCCATTGTTATCCCGTCATTGCTGACGGGAAATATATATTACTACGTTAAGGAAATGTATACATTATTTTTTGTGTTCTACCAAATATTCCGATTAAACTAAAATTTAAACTAAAAGCATTCATATGTTGTCTTACGTACAAAGCCTCCGGTTTTGTAAGTAAGACTAATGAATAATTAACCATTCTAATTAATTTCCGATTCAAATAAAGATTGATGTAATGTAATAACTAAAATTTTTCGAATTTTTTATGTATATATAATTCCGTTTAGGCACAGTATTATTATTATTATTATTAGGCACAGTTGAGAGCTTTACGCTCTCGAAAACTTGCCATTTGCCAGTTACAGCTTGGCGCAAATGCCGACGTTTTACGTGCGAGTGGCAAACAACTTTTTGCACTCGTTGAGATCGCGATTAAAAATGCCGGCGAAGCTACTAACAAGTTGATTTCGCAGCTTATTTTTGTTTTTTATTAATTTTCAACTCATTTCACAGCAGAGATAAAGAAAAAAAGGGAGAAAAAAAATCCCAGAGAAAGGGAATGTGGTGAATGAAGCCATAGATTGAAAAAATCTACGAACAAAGAATATTCTGATTTCAGCGAGAGGTTAACACTATCGAAGTTTTCAAGTAAATTTTTCTCGCAGCCAAGAGCGCTGTGGTCGATTTGCTTCTAATTTTCTAAACTTCTTTACCTGAATTTAGAGCTGATTCTATTTAGGGCAAGTGACAGAGTTTTCGAGCAAGTTTAAGTTTTTCGAGCCACTTATCGGTTTTCGAGGCAAGTTTTCGAGAGCGTGTAAAAAAGCCATTTTGGTGAAGGTCTATCATGAGACTGATCCAAGGAACTGGGGATTAGTTCGTTGCCTGTATTTATCTGCTTCTTCTTCACTTTCCCTTAAGTCTTGAAGCCGTTCCATAATGGTTTCCTGAGGAAGGCAAATGGAAAACCACCTCAGTATCTATTCGAATTTATTTGGCAGAAACTTGTTTCACGTCATCCACCAACCCTAGAATCGATGAGAGAAGTAGGAGTAGCATAATTTTATTGTAAATAAACAATTTTAGAATTTCTTTTAATGACATTATTTCGTTCTTACGAAATCGGATTAAACGGTATAAACGAAATTGCTTAGTCTTTTCGTCCAAGTTTAGCGATCTAATGAAGGATTAGCTTTGTTTTTATAAAAGGGATTAAATTCAATCTGAGATGACGTAAAAGAAAAAATGCAAAATATCCATCGAAAATGCTTTTCCAGAGCTATAGAAAAACACATATTTTAGTTGAAAAGTGGGAGTTGTACTTTCCTTTTCAGAAAACGTTGTGATATCTTATTCGTAAAATGAAAAAGTAAGCATTAGAACTGAATTTCATTTATCAGTTTCCGGAGAAACAAAATTAAAAAATTTCCATTTAGTAAAAATAAATCCACGATGAAAATTAATGTTACCATGATGCTTTACTGATTGTTTCATTGAACTGCAGCTTCCGATAAAGCATCTCATTTTTATCATCCGGAGAATTCTCACATAAATTCAGAGGTTTTTACTTCAATAAGAATCGTACAATTTACTTTATTTACTTTGTAAATAAACTGTTGTTTCTTAAAATATTCATTGCTTTACTGCAGTTTGATGAAGATTAAATATTTCAATTAAGCTAGGTCTACGCTAGTTAAACACGTTCATGAATTAACTATTATTTATTCAATATCTCTGTTAAGCAAACTAACCAAACTAAATTCATTTTAGAGACATGATTATGTAACGTTAACACTGATAATGAATGTTTATTCCTATTAATCAAACTAACTTGTAATTAATTTTAATCAGTATTAAACAACCCTCAGCAACTAAGTGATTTACATTTTTAATAAGCTTATACAACGAGACCGTCGCAGATCTCAACTCACGAGTTTATATGACAGACCCTGAATTTTCTCATCTCTGAAAACGTCTCATTACGTAAGATTAGGAAAACAGATACAAAGCCTGCGTCAATCAAACGAAAAATAAAAGAGAAAAGAAAAGTAAAAAAAACAAGAAAATTAATTTGAAATCATTAAAAAAAAAAAAAAAAATACAATTATTATCTTTAATACTTGAATTTAATGATGATTTTTTTCTATCTTCTTTCGTTTTCAGTAATTTGTAAATAAAACCCCAAGAAAGATAAATGGCAATCCCCACGACAATCAAGATCAAGAGATTTGGACCTTTTTTTCCTTTTTATAACAACAATCTTCTCCTGAGCGAAAAAATACAAACGAACTAAGAAACTCAATCATTTTTTTTTTTTATGGTGACTGCTTGCATTAAAAATTTTAATATTAAAAAAGAAAGAAAGAAAGAAAAGTAAATGTGGAATAGAAAACATGGATACTTTTTTATTCGTCAATCTTTCAAAGTCTTTGATGCCGTTCTTTATTCCAATTTAATTGCAGATAAACGAAGAATTCAGTTACAATAAGTTTCAAAATGTTTTGTCGAAATAATACGTAAACAATGCTAAAATATAGTACTGAGGATATTAATAACTGAAATGCACCGTTCAAAGTCGTAAAGTTCTTTTATTCAAGGTATACTACAAGGATCTAAACTTGGACCGTTGATATTAAATCTGTTTTTTTTAGTCATTTTGGTTTTGAAAGATGTCTTAATAGCAGTCGTCGATCATCGCAAATAACCCAATTAAACTAAATTTTGACGTATACATTTCGGATAATCTGATTCAGATATCTGAAATGCCATCAAAGTAAAATAAAAATAACAGCAAAACTACGTCAATATACGTTAAGGCTGCAATATAAAGAGAAAGAATAAATTTAATGCAATTTAAATAATCATAAGCAAATATTAAACGAGGCAGAGAAAAATTCTCCATTTTATAAATTATGTTTTGGAAATCTTCCATCCTATTAGAAAAAGAAAAAAAAAAGAGAACAAGAAGGACGCACGAATAGCAACGCACATGAATGGAATACTAAAAGAGGATCACAAGCTTTGAAGAAATCTCATCAAAGAGAATCAGAAATATTTCCATATAAGAGAAAGCAGTGCATTATAAAAGAAGTTGAAAAAAAAGAAAGACTATACTCAATTTACAAAGAAAAATATTGAACATTCGACTCAAAATACTTTACTTTTTTTTAACAAATCTATTTCTTACCAGCGAAAATAAATAAATCTGACACAGTAGATACTGTCTGATAGAAAATAAACTATTGAATCTTAAAATACTGTTAACTATTCAATAAATAAAACCAGTCAATGCACTAGACTGACATTTCAGTTGGTAAATGATCTCTAAATATGAAATGAATTTAAGCGAAACTCGTATCCGTTTCAGTTGAAATATACGAGTGATATATAGTCGCATTCCAACTGCGAATGTTATTTGAATAAAATTACTGTTATGGAATGCGGTCAACTATTAACATTCACTGAGTGACTAATATTCAATTCAACGATGAAAGGGAGTTGTCGCGCGCCAAACTAGAATTCTCGGCGGCCGTCAAGCAGTTCGGTCTTTAACCAAAAAATACAGGTTAGGTAGGGTCTAAAATGTAAAGAAGCCATTTGATCAATGTGTAATTAACTGTGATCAAAATTTAAAACGAGTTAATAAATACAACTACTGCAATAATTGCATTTAATCAAAATGAGAACATTAATTATTAGCTCTGGAAATTTTCTCTCTCTTTTTTTTATTTTTTATTGTTGTTGTTGTTGTTGTAGAAGGAAAACTGATGATGACATTTCGACGGGCTGGTGAAACAGCGTCTGATTCCCCGCGGAAATCGAGCATTTTTCCCCTGATTATTTTTTCTCTATGTAGATCCTAGGGTTGACCCAACCCTCTTTCAACGGGTGTTCTATGTGCATTTTGATTAAGCAAAGAGAATATCGGACTGACACTCCGATACCGATTTTATCTGGTTAGTCTGATTGTCGGAGCTTCTGCCTCGTGCTCTATCCAGTCGAGAAGAACAGACACCTTTAAACTTTCTAAAAATGATGATTCCATTTTTATTCAAACGTAATTTAAAAAAAAAAAAAAGTAAAAAAAAAATAATCCAAAATGTTCTAGACAGTCAAAACAGACAGACAGAGAAACAGACAGATGGATAGGTTATTCGCCAATTCTCTTGAAAATTTAAAGCTAACCACCACAAAACCACTTTTACGATTTGAACATTGTGAAAGCAGTTTTAGAAACATAAAAGACCTCTCTTCCAACCCAACACGAAGCAGCTTTGGCTTAATTCCAAAACAAAAGATGGTGATTTAGTGATGGCAGCTGACGTGTAAATCTGTCAATATCCTAAAAGGATGAAGACACAAATAGAGTTATCATTAATTTAACAAAGATTTGTCAATTACAGAGTTCATCAGTTCTTGCATCTAAATTTTACAATTGAATTCTCTCCAACGAGATAATTATTTTCAGAAATGGAGTAACACAACAAATATTTGTGGAAATGATAAATTATTAAGATTAGAAAATTTGTCGTCTTTCAATTGATTTGCTCCTTTAATAAGTTTGAAGCTAATGTTTCAATATTTTTCAATTATCTTAACTTAATAAATTCTTAATTATTATTTTCATGGTTTAACTTGGTAATAATCTCTACAAGAATGCTTGTAGTTTTATTATCAAAATTGAAGATAAAACAAGTACTGGAGATGAACAATCACCACAAATTGAGCACAATGGAATCGAAGGGACAGTCCGATGATCACCCGCCACTGATCTCGACAAAACATTGACGGAAGACGAACAAACCGTGAAACCTATCTGGAGGATTTAAAAAAAAAAAAAAAAAGCAAGGAAAAATATAAACCTGGAGCCAGTGGACAATAGCCTACAGGTAGTTGAAGGTGTGAAAGCCTATTGGTAAATAAGGACTTATTTAAGCAAAATACTATTCTCTTTTTATTTTAAATTTTTGAAGAAAATTGAGCAGATTCCTAAATAACATCTTCGCAAAAAAACAAAAATTACTAAGAGTAAAAGAAATATTTTAAGGCGAGCAGAATTTTTTTAATGTTTTGTATTTTTCTGTTTCGATGTTAATTTACTCCGTAACTTTTTTTAAAAGAGCGAAATGAAAAATCGACTCGTAATAATTTCTGTCCATTCAAAAAGAAGCTATTTTTAAGTTTATTTCTTTTCACTGCTTTTCACTTCCACCAGCTTCGATTTCCAAAACAATGAATTTGTCTTGAAAATTAACATAATTAATCGTTTATTTGAATGCAAAGACATTGCTCTAGAAGCTTCCGGTTACGGGTTAAAAGTAGATTTTGCAAAAAAAAAAAAAAAACACTTTTTCTAATGCTTATTTGAACAACGAGAAAGATAGAGCAAAAAATCAACAAACAGTGAAAAGGAAGTATTCTTGATCTCTTAGTCCTTCACAGATTAAACAAAAATATCTTTTTTTTATTCTATTGTTTGTTTCAAAGATTTATTCAAGCAAAAGTATTAACAAACCTCTTAATAAATAGCATTCCCTTGTTTATTGTCTTCCACTTTAATATCCATTAAAAAATATGTTTTAAATGGTTGGATATTTACAATCCATTTCGGCTTCCAACTGTAAACATTAGAGGCAGTTACAAAATGCGCTCAGTTCGGCCCCAAACGTAATTAAAATATTGGACCAGTTCCAAAAATCATCTGCTTAGCTGCAAAGAGAAGTGGCTCCGATTAAATTTTATTTTATCAACGACAAAAACGAAGGAAGTCTTTACTATGAAAAGAATATAACAAAAATGATGGAGGAAAAAAATAAAGTCATCGGCCTTGGAGTTTTGAAATGGGGGAGGAAAAAAAGAACATTCTGAGGAGTCTGTAATAAACAAAAAAGAAAATGTCATTCTTTCAGGAGGTTAAGAGGAAAAAAAATTGGAGCAAGGGGAAAAAAATTGCTTGTTCATCTCTAAAGAATAGAAATAAAATTTTCATCAGGTATTTTTTTATTCCTTCTGCTTATACTGCATTCTTCAGTTAATTGGTTGACTTGCAAAACTGTTGATCTATTTGAAATATTTATTTTACTAAAACTTCTGCTTTGAAATCAGCGATCTTATTATGGGAATCAAATCCACATTTGCCATGTTAACAAATTAAAAAGAAATTTTGAAGTAATCACAGAAATTTAACATTATTTCTTATTAAAACTGGAATTTGGTATTTTCATTAGCTTTGTTCAAAAGCAACAAAAATTAATATTTTAAGATAACTTTATATTAAAACTAATATTATATTCTTTTGAATAACAACTAAGAAGTAAATTATTCTAGTATTCTATTCAAAGAAATTGTTAATGGGTGAAGACAGAAAAAAATCTAATTATTCAGAAAATTCCCTATCCAATGTCAAATTTCTTCGATTTCCTTAACGATTAATTTCCGTTCTAAGTTTTCAAATAATAATTTACTTAATTATTATTAACAGTTCAATAATTCAGAATATAAACAAATTTCTCTTAAAGATGTATTTGTTAAATAATAAGAAATAATAAAATATAAATAACATTTAATTATTTATTTATTTCTTATTTAAGTAATTTAAATAAAATTAACTAACAGTTGAATTAGCAAACTGAATTTTAACCTAATTTAACTGATTTTTAATCTCAAGCAAGAGTAATTCTATAATGTATCTACTAATCTTATATTTGAATTAATCATTACAATAAGTTTACTAAAACTAGAATCCTAAAAATGATAGTGGATCTCTAACTAAGAAGCATACATACATTCTTCAGACAAAATCAAAATTCTCCGCCTGCACACACAGGAGAGCTTTTCTGCATCACCTGGTGTTTGGCAGAGAAGCATCCCCTTGGAGTTACAACATCCCGTCCGATCAAAACAGCAGATGATCGGGTCAAATGCCTCTTCAAAGTTCAGAATCGATCCTCGAGACTTATCTTTGACGCCATCGCTCGGTGGATATTTTCCAAGCCTTCGAGGACGTCCAAGGCAACGAAGCGAATAACTGGAGACGCTGCAATCACACTTAGATTCTACTTCTCAAATGGGTTTCAGAGAAATGACGACGATGACAACTCCAATTTCATATCGATTCAATTGAGATGGAATCCTGCTTATTGAAAAGAACTTCATGTTTTTCATGTTATCTGCTTTACGAATAACAAAAAAGAAGGGAATCATAAGTGTTTCCTAAATTATATTCCCACTGACTGATATAAAGCCAACAAATCCTGAATTTTAATTCCTTTTTCTATCCAGTGTTAGATCATTATTGGTCTGTTTGGGAACTATATCTTGTCAGTGTCTGTCTACACTTCTTGTTCCTTTCGGTTGACATTTCAAAATCTGTTTTGGATATTCTATCAGAGTTCATTCCATTTACAAGATTTCTCCCAACTCTGACGTGTTATGAAGCTTGATATCGGTGTAGTTTGCAGATCTTTTGACATTAGATTCATTAAATCTTCATTTCGTTTATGATCAAAAAAGAATGTATCCTAAGGTTCTCCTTACGATCTCATTTCATCTCTTCGTAATCTTTTTTTTTTTTTTTTTGTTCTAGGTTTCGAGTAATCCATAATTCACTGCCTTAAGTCTCGCAAGGATCTTTTAAATTCCTATTCTATTACGTAGACATACTAGAAATTAAACATGGTTTTAAATTGTAATTTAAGATACCTGATATTTTCAACAAAATTTGTAAAAAATATATATATTTATTGTCATATCCTTTTCTTCAACCTAAAACAAGACCTGAATTTTCAGTTGTGAATCAAAATTTACGTTAATTTATCAAAAATAATTTGATAAAATTCCAAAAAAAAAATAAATAAATAAATAAATAAATTTAATGTAAACTGATAATAAAATTTTGTTTTTCTAATAAACTAAAATTTTAAGATGTAAAAATATGTGGATAGTACTTAGTGGATACTAATTACTATCCACATATTTCTACATCTTAACATTTAACTTTATTCAGAAAAACGAAATTCTATTATCAGTTTAGATTAATTTCATATTTCTTAATTTTTCACTGAAGATTACAGTAAAATTTTCAAAATTTAAGAAAAGTCATGAGAAATTCCACAGATAAAAAATCACGAATATTACGTCATTTAAGAAAACAGCTGATGATGATACTGTTGATACTGTTCCTCCTCATTGTCATTGAGTTAATCATTTAATTAATTATCTTTTTTCCATACGTAGTGAATTACAGACACACAGACAGCTAGATAGTTGTCCATTTTTGTAATCCACCTGACTCAGTATTTTTTTGAAACTGTTGTGTTTTTAAATCGATGTTACAATTTACGTAAAAATCAATGTTTGTGAGTTGACGATGAATCAGAAAATATTTGATTTTCCGTTTTACTAAAGAAAAAGAGAAAAAAAGGCCTAAACAGATTCCAAATAAAAAAATTCTAACACGAGAATTAAACATATGGTCAACATAATACTTTTCATTTTGGTAATCCTGGGATTTTTTTTTTTTTTTTCATCAAACTCTGTTTGAATTGCACAGTTTTCTGCTAAAATCTGTTGATCCAAAAACTAGATGATATATTTTATAAACTAAAAACACTAATCTTTATAAACGTAAATATCAACTGTTCGACCAAGTTTCGAGGTTCTTACCATTTAATTTTGGTTAAGAGGTTAGGTTACATTAGTTTTGGCTAATTAGGTTACGTTTTGGATTATTTCGACTTTACACAATCAAAATAACTCGCGAATAGTTGTTTTTTGGCATTTACCAATACTGTTTGTAAAACCTAGGCTCGAAATGGTAACTCTTAGGTTTTTACAAAATTTCGGGCTGTTAGCCAACAGATGTACAATTATTTAGCAACTCAATTATTTGCTCAATTTATTTAAAAATACAAAAAAAAATAAATAAAAAAATAAATAAAAAGTACTTTTTCTCTACATTAATAAAAAAAGAAATGAAAATAAAGAAATGATAATTGTAGTAAAAAACCGTTAACGGAAAACAAAAAATGACAGCAAATTTTTAGATGACACTAATATTGTACACCAGAACGAATATATTCTTTATATTTCTGTAAATATGAAAAACTAATATCATTGTTAGATATAAAAAAATACATGAAGTAACCATAAGGTGTTATAATAAAATTATAATTTTAAATTTTTAGTTGTTGAAATCTGGCTGTTTCGATGCTAAGGGGCTTATTTCTGGTGCCTCCAATCAATACCGAGTAATAAAAAAACGCACCTCTGATGTCTCACCTATTTTTACGATGGTAGGGGATTGAGGCGACGCAAGTCGAACCAAGAAGTCCACCTGACTTCAACTCAGGCGGCCATGACTAATAGAGGTTGATTCACTAAATCAACGCCTCCTCATCGACTTCTCTGGGTAGGAATCAACTGTGGCGACAAAAGGGATAAAACTCGGAGAGAAGGTGGGGACAGGAATTTTACATTGACTCTTTTTAAGCCCCCACTGTCTGACAGAGGAGAAACGTTCGTCCAAAGAGAAAGACAGACTGGAGACCCACTGACTGGGTTTTCCTCGGCTGTAAACATGAATTAGTCATCGATAAACTGAATAAAACCATCAATGATGAATCCTCGCTGTTTATGACCATTTTACTGGCTCTTGACCAAAACAGAAAATTAAAAGCACATTTAATTTTACTTTTAAAATTGTTTCACGTAATCGTCTAGAGCGAAGTTAATGTAAGTCTTCAAATTCTGGTTCGATCACTGCTAAGGTATGGATCCTCCTTTTGCCTGTCTTGACCATTCGAAGTTTTTATATCTCCCTTCATTTCTTTTCCTAAGCAGCAAAGAAAATAAACAGAACCATTGTAGCTTCTGTTCGAAGAAGATCTTCAAAAACAAAGGGAACATCTGAGGGTTAAGAGATCTTCAAATAAGGTCAAAACAACAGATTCAACATAGAAACAAAACAAAAAGGAGACAGTAATTATTATTTATTATTTTAAATTTTAAGCTATCTATTATTAAAACCACTAAATAACTATTCATTCTGATAAATTCAGATCACAATTGACAGAAAATGTTAATTTCCGATAAATAGATAAATAAATAAATAAATAAAAATTTTTACGACATATCTATCTATTTCGAATGACCAAGTCATAACCTATACTTAGGAGCTGCGTAGATTTCATTTGGTCTTTTAAAATTTTGAATTTAAACTTAATTCTGAAGAGCTTCTTTCGTTGCTTTCTTATTAAGGTAAATATTAATAATGATTTAATAATTTATTACTAAATTGTGAAAAATGCTCTTTTTAATTTTTCATTTTAAATACTGTAATAGTATGTATTCGAATAATTAAAAAAAAAAAAAGCAAAAATCCCGAAATACTATATAGTAGTCTAAACTTTGGAATTATATTGATGAAACAAGGACCAATTGGCATCATCCCTGCAGAAACAAAATATGGTATTTCAAGTAGTTTTTACAAATTTCAAATTTCTGCTTATTTATATATATCTATATAAATACCTTTTCGAAATAAAAAAATATTTAGCTATATTATTATTATTGTTATTATTACAAGCTGGTTTATTTTATTTTTACCATTTTTAGTTAAAAACTGAAAAATGATTCCTGAGCAAAATCAAGATTCATAATTTGCTTAAAAACGAAAAACATTAAAGAAATTTCGACAAAGCTGTAACAACACGAAAAGTATAGAGAGCAAAATAATCTCAAAAGAAATAACACTTAACACCTTTTTGCCAACGAATACTAATCAAATTGAGTAATAATTACAAGAAATGATAATTACAATCTTGATTTGCTAATTTCAGATAGTATTAACACTGCTTATTTTATAGGATTTTTAATTTAAAAATCATCAACAGTAATCTAACAATTTTCCCAGCATTGTGATTTTAAAAAAACAGAAAGAAAGAAAGGGGGAGGGGATTTGGAGATGATCCAGAAGAATTAATGGAGTTGTTTTCTGCGACATAACATTTTGAGTAATTCAGTGGCACAGAGAGGCTTTTTCGGTGGAGGGGGAGTAAAAAACATTTGCAGAAGATCTAGTGCTCTGGCTAAGTTTCGCACCCAACCGTAGTTTCGTTCATTAGGGAAGTAATAGGGAGAAGATACACATGGCTACATCAAGGCAGCAAATCAACACTGATCAAGGGTAACGTTTCCGAATTAGTTTATCCAACCAAAAAAAAATTATAATATTCCGAAAAAAGAAATATAATTCTTCTTTCTATTTGGTATTAGATATTTACTAAAAAAATAGCTTTCAGGAGGAGAAAGCGATTTTGGGAGTTACGTCTACCGTGAAACTAATTTATTTGTTGGTTTCCTTATGGTTTTCATAGTAAATATGGAACTTAGTAAATCTAGTGACTACCTTCATTCATAAGGTGAATTCAGTGAAGAAAAACCGGCTTTTATCGAAAGCGATGAAAATATATATATTTACAAGCTTTTAAATAAGAAATCGTAAAATATGTGTGCATTTGCCTATGTTAAAATCTTAAATAAATACTAAATGCACTTGACAGTTCCTTAATTTATCAACTAATTTAAACTGAAAATAATAGCAAAGATTAAATTTTTTTTGGGGGGGGGGGGAAATTCGGAAGTTTAATTTTCCTTTCCTGAAGTATTTTTATCAGAATTAGCTGTAAGTGTAAGCAGTTCACGTAAAATGATTAAAGAATGAATTCATCTAAGTACGGTTACGAATGATTGAAAAGGAAACGCAAACCTTTATAAACTGAGTTCAAAGAAAACAAAATTGCAGGCTGTAAATGTCTCTCACAGCTATTAATACTCCACAGTGTTTCTTATGAGTGTTTAAATACAGAGAACTATGAAGCTTCGTAGTACAGATGGCATCTATCGGTGGTTATGAATGAGACTTGTTTTCGTCGCAGTGTCACCTTTAAGGCAATTTCAATCTCCTTTTAATAATCTCGTATCGAATCATGAGCAAGAATTCAGCCCCAACAGAGCTTCCAATAACGGATAAAGAAAAAAAAAACCTTCAGAAAGTGGGTTTACTTTCCTCAGAGCTACGACAATCTCTAATAGATTGGCTTCAATATTTGGAAGATAAAAAATCCTTAAAGTAAATAGCTCAAAAGATATAGAAATTAAAATTCATAGCTTGAGGTGTAAATAGTTCAAGTAAAAAGTAAACATTTGAAAATGTACAAAAATATTCAGACATAAAATTCTGATTATTCAAAACTAAAAACGTCAAAATTAAAATTTATTACGTATCTATAAATTAGAAAAAGAAATGTTTGATCATCATCTAATTGTGAATGATAGTTCTAGAAAATGATGTAGTTAAGTTATAGGATTTGTTTATATTTTATCAGAAAGAGTTCTGCAATTAGATTTTTTAATTTACAGTCAAAATATACCATATGTTATGTAAAATATTGTACATTTCTTTAAGATAGTTCTTATTGTTATTAATGAGAAGATAAAAGAATATTCTCTTTATATAAAAACCACAACATCACATAAGTATTAAGAGAGTTTATGAATGAGATAGAAACAAATAAATTACAAAAATAGACAATAAAAGAAGACAACATTAAGATGGACATGGGTCAATTCATGATTTGTATTTCAAATCAACATTTTTACTTGGTTGGGTTCTAGAAATAGATGGAATGTTCCATTAAACTAAGAATTTACGATATTTTTTTCCTAAAAATAAAAAAATATATTCTATATATCAGTCTTTTCCTAGGACATATTTAAAAAACAACTCTAAATCGTTTATTTTAATAGAAGTACAAATATATAAAAATTCCATACAAATATGAAGCAGGGGTAGTTTTCGAGCAATATAATTTGCAGAAAATTTCTATGTTTGTATTTCAAAATAGAAAAGAGTAATAATATTGGAAAATAATGTGAATATATCGGGTTTAATATAAAAAATACCGTGGCCTGACCCAATATTGCCTTATTTTACTGATGAGTTCACAGAACCACAGCCCAATCATCTTCCAAAACCACACAGAATCATATCCAGAGTTCAACGATCACAGGCACCGTAAACACCGCTCTGTCAATGTCAGCGAATCAAAACATCCTCGCGCCTTTGGATTCTGGTGTGTTGGTGGACTGGGCTGGTGGTTTGGTGAACCAAGAAAACATCCCTGCAATCACACCACGTACACCAACACTCCCATTGGAACGGACTGGGGAGCGTACTTACGCAGGTGAAAGCCAGGTCAGTCCACCCGGCAGGCATCGTTTTGTTCACGAGAGCCCCCAGCTCACCTCGGCACCGTCCCCGATGCAGCGGCAGCGGCAACCACAGCCACCGTGCGGCATCGCCGGGAAGCAGTCGACCACTTTGTGCAGGCAGAGCTCCACGTCCAGCAGGGAACCCATGTTACGAAGGCACGGAGGAGAGAGATGACGACGAGGAGAAGTACCGCCGCCACCACCGATGCTGCTTCGACCGACTCCGAACTGCAGCCACCATGCTGAACGAGACCGAGGGCGGTCCCGCAGTGGCGGCCGACGGCCAAAGCTGATTGGTGGAAAATGGCACCAACGCCCGCTTCCGCTCCCTCTCTCGTGTGATGCAGAGAGCAGCAGATCGGCTTCAGAATCAGCTGTTCACCTCATCCATCCATCCACAATTCAACAAGGAGTTTCCCAAACATTTCTCTCAAATCAATGAAATAACAAAGACCCATTCACCGGAAAACTATAACGAAATCAATGACAGTTTCTATAAATAGCTCCAATAAATTTGATGCAAATTATCTAAAAAAAAAAATCCTATGACTAATCTATCTGATTTTAGACCTACATTGGGAGAATCAATGTAATAACTGGCTTACGTGTCTACTATTGTACTACCAAATAGACCCCTTGTCCTTCCCGTAATTATCATCATTAAAATATTCATATCTAGTAGAAAGATCCTAATGTAATTAATTATTGATAAAGAATCAAATGAAACCAATGAATACAATATAAACTACAGTTTCACCCTTTTCAGTTCATATAAACATCAGTTGATGCATTCATCTAATAGCCTCCATTAACATGTCTGCGTTTCAGTTTAAATGAAGAAGATGCTTATTTCTTGCTTATATCAATTCTACTTTGACATATTTTTCACGCTGTTACAGTAAAATCTCTACTTTTCTTGAATATAAGAATGACTACGAAATTATTACAAAATACAGAATCCATCGATAATGTTAATAGAAAATAATTAACGATTTAACATCAATTTCTCATGAATTTTTTATAAATGTTATTTATATAAGGAGTTCAGTATTATACACTGTCCTCCTAAAATACTTTATGATGGTCTTGGAACATTGAGGGAGAGGATCTTTTGGGAAGGACAACATAAACATAAAAGAAAAATTAAACCTAGAATTCTAATTTCTAATACATCCTCTTTGTTCCGTCTCAATCACTGCTTTGTAAGTGGATAAAAAATATTCGGGTTTTTTTTTTCTACTTTGGATAAAAATGTAACGTGTAGCAATGTTGTCAAAGGATGGAAAACAAAGCCTTTCTGACCTTATCATCGAGGGTAAATCTGGCTGAAGAGCCCTAATAACGACGAAACAGCTGTCCAGATTCCCGTCGATGATAAGTTGAAGGCGTGTGAAAGTTTAGTTTTATTTTCCATCCTTTGATAATAATAGTAAGTTTTAATAACAACAGAGGAGATCTGTAGAAAGCTACTTCGACTGTATAAACTATCTTCACCATAGATTCCCAGTTGTGAAATTTACACTTTGATAAACTATACTTAAATGAAGATGAAACAATATAAGAAATGTTGTTTAAAATTCATGAAAGTTCAGCAACCAAGCTACCATCACCACAACATTCATGGAAATTGCTTAGACAGGTTTGTGATTCAATGGGTTTTCTACCAAAATGAAGGCAGAACTCTCAGTCGGTTTGGGTCTATCATCAGTACAATTGCTTTAAAACAGTCTTCTAACCCATTTTTAAATCTCAGTGAATTCCTGGCAGCTTAATTTAAAGGCGAATGAACAATAACTGCTCGGCTGCACAAAATATCGACTGCTTAACTCAGCCAAATTGAGAGACTTCTGCATCTGTTTCAAGTGGAGAAAATGAAATGGAGGAAACGAGGGTCAACGAACCTCCCTCTTAAACACTTTTTCCTTTTCTATTAATGTCTTAATGTTGTTCAAATCTGTTTAATTATGTCATCAAAAGTAATTATATCAAAGTTTAACCTAGTTAAGTAAGAATTAAAATAAAAATAACAACGTAAAAAAATCTGATAGAGAAAGCTTTTATAACTAAAAAACAAACAAACAAAAACATTTAAAACTGAAATAAATGAAAATATTTTTTAAGACTAAAATTTGTTGTAATGTGTTAAGCGTAAATACTTCATTGAATTATAATTACAGGAAAACCCGATTATCTGGGACTCACTTATCCATAGGGTCGGATTAATCGTCTGTATGTATACAATTTGTTTTTATTTTACTATCAGAATCCAATTCCCTTCGTCAATCGCGTGACGATCGTTCTTGGATTCCATAACATTTCTTAATTGCAATTTCTTAATTCATTATAGGCCATTTTTAAGTGTGCCCAGACCCTTCTTTCATATTACATTATCACATTTCTGTCATGGAATATTAGTTAAATTCTGTTTGTTGATTCAATTTTTCGTAATGTCTGGAAGATGTTATAATCGAAACTGACACTGAGAAAGTCTTAGTAAACCTGGTTAGTAGTTTGTAAACTTGGTTCAATTGATAAGGATTTCATATTTTGTTCATCAAATCAACTCTTAGAAACAATGTCATTAAATGCAGTTTCATTATCCTTTCAAAAGGAATATTAATGTCCAGAACGTAAAATCTCTTCCATGATAAAAACAATTACATAAAAAGCAGATTGTAAAGAACAATTACGATTGAACCTTCTTTGATCATTCTTTCAAATTCAACGCAGAAAAACATTTGCAATCCTGGAAACGAAATCAAGGCCTGAAATAAACAGTTTTATTTTATAAAGAATGATGTATTCTCTTGACGAGATTCATTTGCAAATAGTTTGAACTCTTGCTTTGGAAGATTGTGTGTTCCAAAATTCGGTTTGAATTTAATATCTTCTATCGTGTAATATAGCAAGAAATTAATTGAGAAGAAAGATAATATTTTATGGGCATAACTTTTGTCAGTTGCTAATAAAGAAGGTTTTTAAAATTGCCAATAAATTGAAGTTTTGTAGACAAATAGATAAATGACTTATGGAATCAGAAGTACGTTCTTTCTTTCTGGAATTCTTGTAGAAACGTATGAATTCCACTATCGTCAAATTCTGGCAACTGCACACCTGCAAAAAAAAGAGTTCACAAGCAGACACGAAACAGTAACCAAAAAAAAAAAAAAGAAGTTCTGCCAAAGCGTCAGCCCTTTGAAGAGAGAGACAGAAAGACAAAAGTCTTCCAATCCTTTGCAAGAGAGATCTTCAATATTTCAGGAACACACCACTAAGAGCAGTAACAGAATTTGGCAAAGTCAACATGGGAAAATTCGCGCTTGAAGTGTCTGTATCTGAGGATGGATCTAAATTATGAGAACAATAAGAGAAGATCGTGAAATATTGAACCTCTCTGAGTCTCTCCCTTAAGAAATGAGTAACATCATTAATCATTAAGGGATGGGGGGGGTTAGGGAAGCAGTCGTGTTACCAACCATGACACAGATAGGTTTCTTGGAACGCTTACTGTCTCCAGTGGATGATTCTTTTAATGATGTAAATCACTGTACATCCTTTTTATTAATGATACCATGATACTGTTTACTAATGTCTTCAATCTTCTGTGCCTCATTACACTTGTCTTTTTCTTTCTTTTTTTTTTTTGCTGTTTTACAGGTGCATCTGCTTCGAAAACATTTCATTAAGTTATGTTATGTTAACATCCCAAAAAAAAATTTCAGTATCTAATAGTAAGATGTAAACAGTTAAGAACAGAATGTAAGCCCTTTCTATTTAAGAAAACTATTCAAGTAAATTGGACGATTGGTACTCTAAAATTAATTAAATCTTTAATTATCTTTAAATTATCAATCAAAGATAATTCTATAATGTAATGATTTAATGATTTTGGAAGAACAAAAATGTTTTCGTTACGAATAATAATTCTTATGATACCCTAAGAGATAAAAATAACTGAAATTTTACCATTACAGAAATTAATGGATAAAGATATAAAGATCTCCTCGTATAAGATCAAGATTCCTAGTTTTTGTTTAATCTTCCAACGGAAAAAAATTTCCAATTCAGAAAGGTTTTTCAAGCTAAAGGTTGGTTTCAATCCCATCTGGATAAAATTTTATTCAGATACGTGGTACATCTTTATACACTTAAAGTACATTCAGATTTTCTGTAAATTTATCGTTATTAAAGATTTTGGCCATTAGAAGAGTTCTAAGCGTAAAAACCTATTTTAAATTAATATATTATCAAATTAATACACTTTGATAATATATTTTAAATTAAAAAAAAAAAAAACCTTTTTTTAATAATTACTTTCAATTTAAAGTTAAATTGGATCCATCTCTTTAAACTACTTAAGTTGAAGCTAAGATAAAAAAAAAAAAAAAAAATATTTTTATTAACTTCCTGGTAAAGACCACAGATCTGAATCTTAAGAGCTATAAAATTATAAATGCATTAGATTTATAAAATGATAAAAATAGTTCGATAATTAAACAAAAACTGTAAATCCTGTGATTCCGATCCCACGGATTCACTTATCCGCTTCTACAAAAGTGTATTCCCTGCCTCCACACACGCGGTCTCTTCGCTGCTATTCGCGATCATGCGCACTAACGAAAAAATGAATTTACTACATTTCAACAATGGCAGGAGAAGCGCAGTGGTAATGAAAGTATTTCATGAAGTGCAAACAAGCTGTGATGACCATCTTCAGTCAACGTAAGAATCAGGTTCATAAAATTCATTTTTTTATTGTATATTTTGGTCTTAAAGTATATATATTAATATTTTCTATTAGAAATAATTTTTTGATAGATACAGGTTTAAAATACTTTTATAAAATATTGACTATAGTATGGCAATTGATCTAGTACACGAAAGGGTAAAGGTTAGCGAAAGCTTATAGTGCAGTGGTTCTCAAAAGATGTGCCGCCAAACTTCGGAGACTTTGTGAAATTGCTGGTAAAAATAATTTCACTCAATATTAATTTTGAAAATGAAACAAGAAAAAAATATTCAAGAACTTAAATAATGTTGTGAACTCGTATGTTACTGAGGACTCACTAAAACGCCGTGAACAGAATAAGGTTGAAAACCACTGGTATAGTGAAGAAAACCTCTTTTCTTTTGCATAGTATCAATGCTTCATCAACCGTGATTTCCTTTATCGCAGGGTTTTCAAGGAACATAATCCCTCCCCCTGCTGTTAACGAGAATTGACTATGCTGGACAAGGAATTTCTAGGCTGAAAGTAACACAGTAGCTTCCAACGCTGATTAACTCACAGGTGTTTTACTACACATAAGAAACGTTTTGCGGACTGAAAGTGAAAATCTTAAAATAGAGAAGCAGAAAGTAAGCTTATGGAATTTGAAATAATAGAATTGATGATCAAAAATTTATTTTTACCTTTAAAAAAAAAAAAAAAAAAAACCAACTCTACCTAATTTTATAGGATTTTTTTTTTAATCATACTGTAGTGAATTCAGTTCAAATCACAAAAGAATATAGGAAGGCTGGCAATTACTAATGGATTAGTCATTCCAGGAATATTTCAACATCTATTGTTAAAAAGCTGACATGTTGTAAACTAGTCGTGTATTAATGCTAAAGTAATATGACGTTGCATATTGTTGTAATTCCTTATACTTTGGAAGTGCTATTTTAAACTGTTTGAACAAAGCTCCAACTTTAAGATGCATAATTGTTTCCACTATCGTTTCATTACAGGTAATGACGTTTCTTTTATTAAACAGATGGATTGTTATAGTCGAGGAAAGAGTTGGTTAGCTTGGATTTTTTAGATCCACGATCCAATTAACAACATCTGTTTTCTTAACATAGACTAGGACATACCTTTAAAATTTTAGGTAGTTGTTGTTTTCCGAAGACGATAATTAGTAGGAATAATAATAATGATAAGTGAATGGATAATTAATGAAAAAAATCAGTTCACCGCGAAGGAGCCACCGACAATAAAGAAAGTGAATATAATGAAGTCAAAGACTTCAATCAGATGAAGCGTGAAGTTATTTCCAACTGAACGTAAAATAAACTTTCAATATTAATGAATGGAGAACGAGAATATTTCTAACAAGAAAACAAATGATGGTCAGCTCAGTTCCTGTCTTAAACGATTCCTGTTCCCTAAAATTGATCAATGAGAGACAAGCCTTTTCCAATTCCCATTTCTGAACAGAGAATAAGGAATGGAAAAGAAAGAGATAAAAATACAGACGTGATAGTAATCGAGAATCCAAACAATAGGAGATTTAAAGTTTACGTTTACTAAATTGATGAAAGTGATAAAAGTCATTTCTTACCTAATGACAACCGCCAAATTGTTAAAAGAATATGGAGTTAGAACCTATTAAATTTAATACTCACCTTCAAGTCAATAAATGCTCATTTAGAATTTTTTATTTATTTTGAAGAAAGTAGGAAATTCTAAAGAATATCCGTTTAAAATTGAGGTCCTGAGATGAGGTTAGCTTTATTTCTTCTTGTTTCCCTAAAAGCTTTCATTTCAAGTCGTTCAGTTTGACTGCATTTGTATTTTCGTTCAGATTCATTCAGTGAAGATTCTGTGCTTATAACTCTGAAAAAATTAACAAGATTAGGACGTTTGATTTTGAGTCTGGTATGTGATTTAAAGTCCAGGGATGAAGACATTGGGCTGCGAGCTAGAGAAGCCAGATCGGCGACTTTTTCCTAGGTTAGTCACCTCCGGACGGGCCCTTGGACTCACCCAGTCTTCTATAAAATGGGAACCGAGTTTATGTCCGGTGATCCCAATCACCCAATCTCTACTAGTCATTGAAAATATCGGAGACCATATCTTCGACGAACGGAGAATCGTAAGGGAAATGCCTAACTTACCATAACATAGTTAAGAAATTGTGGTTTCAAAGATTGAAGATTTTTAAAAGAAAATTAGGAAACAGATGTTTTGATTTGGTTAAGTCATTTCCAAAGCTATAGAATCAGTCTTGGAATTTTTCAAAAAAATGTGATTACACCAACTGTAGGATTAGAGAGTGACAGTTTTTAACTAAATCAAAACTTTTAAAAGGGTGCAGCAAAATGCTTTTGTTTGAACAGAGAGAATATAATTCATTGACTCTTCCCAAACAATTTATGAAGTAAAAAAACAACAATAAAAGCATAAATTAATGGGACACAAACTAAAATTATTGAGCCTGGGACGGCCGTTTCGTCTTCGTTGTAGACTCATCAGCCAGACCGACTCCCCGTTGAACAGCTCAGAGTGATAAGAAAACCACTCTCGCATCCGAAAGTGGCATTCCTCCAAAAGAAAGCACAATCGAAAAAGCATAACAAAAAAAAGAAAGCTTCAATTCCTGGCCTGCGAAACCGTCAGGCGCCAAAAGAAAATTGAAGAAAGCAAAAACCAAGGCTGAATCCAACCCGATTAAATGAAAAAAACAAATAAAGTAGGATAACTTTATACTACAGTAAATCAAGTAGGAAATAATTACATCAGTGGTTGGAAAACATTACGCGTAACGTAACCGAATAACGTGGCAACGGAGTGATTTTTCAGTATGAAAAATTTATGAACGAAATTTTTCAAATAGAGTTAACAGAAAACGTAACGAAACCGAAAAAAAAAATAAAATTTCGTGTATTCGTTAAAAGCTGAGATATTGTTTCTATTTTAGTGGCGGCGTTTCAAAACAAAAGTAGATTAAGTGCTTCAATCTCTTCTGCGTTTAATCATCTTCCGCCAAAATTATCACCCAATTTTAAATTGGGGGGGGGGGGGATTCCATAGAAAAAGATAAAAAGAAGTTTTCATTTAAATTATTTATGAATTGATTTAAAGTGATGTTATTGCAATAATAAGATTAACAACAAATCATAATTAATTAATGATTTAATATAATGTTATTAAAATAATTATATTCTATCTCATCTTAATCAGGATAATGTTCCGACAGACCTGTAAATAAGCATATTTAAAGTAGATACAGGATTTCTATGCAAGAATAAAATTTATTTAAGTATTTACAATAATAATCTATTATTTTTATTTTATAAATGTAATATATAGTATATGTTTAAGTATGTATTATAGCATAAGTATATGTGCTGTGTAATTGTATAGTAATTAAATTATTTATAAAAAATATTTATTTATTTAAATAATACCTATCTGATTTCACAGTTAACTATTTAGTTATAACGAACATAACACAAAATGAAATTAATGTTTTAGAGAAATGAAAAACTTAACTTTTTGCCTGAAACGATTGATTGAAATGTTTTTCAATTTTTTTTTTTTTTTTCGTTTTCCAGGTCTGAATTTAAAAGACACTTTATAAAAAAAGAATTATTAAGAAAAAAAATGTTATGTAATTTTTCTTTTTTTTCTTTGTAATGTATACATCTAGTAACACACGAACATCTGTTTCGTGTTCGATTTGAAAAATCTGGGCAGAGAGATCAGCTCTGTGATTGAAATTTCACAATTCTTGAAAAAAAAAAATACTGTAAAGAATAAATGGATCTTTTATGATGCTTTTACCCTAGGATCTAGGAAAACAATCATCCAGCAATGATTTAAAGTATATTTCTCGTAAATTTCTAAATTACTCTAGATCTATCTGGATTCGACCCAATTGGCTGGAGATTCAGTCTGTTCATGCCAAGAAGTTTCGAAACTAACAACTTAGCCTCCAGTGCTTGTGAACAGTGTTTCAGACAGAGTCTGATAAAAGCCTGTCGAATAATACAAGTTATTTCTTGTTATAAAGTTAAAGAGACAGAGAGATGATACACTTTAGAGGCTAGAGACGAGTGCCCCCGGATATCCAAATGTAGATACTTCAATGTTCTTTCAAACGATGTTATGTTCAAAACGAAAAAAACTAAACTGGAATTCAGAAAATGCCGATACTATATTAAATCTACAGAACTCGAGGAATTGCATCCATACAACAAGTCTTTTCAATCTATTATTATGCAATAAATTCTGCAACCGTAACTACCCTAACTTTAAATGCGAATTAACACATTTACTATTATTAGTTGAACTAATCAAACTTGAATAATATTCTTTTGTAATAATAATAATTAGATGTAACGCTTGAAGTTGATGTAACCTATGGTGTAAAAGAGGTCCCTCTTTACCTCATCATTGACATTATAAGTCATTTACATTATAAGGAGACATATTAATTCTTCTATGATATAAGGATCAAAATGTTACAAAATAGAATAGAGATTTATTACTTAAGGGAACATATAAACAACAAAATATGAAAAAGTACATATTAGGTTGCATTTGTTTAATTACGTATATTTAGCATTAGATGAACATTTTCATTAAAGTAAATTATAAATAACTTATTGGCTTTATTTATTTAAGGAATACATTAAATTAATAATAAAGCTGAAAGCAACTGCTCAACTGTTATAATTATTTATAATAGTTAATCGATGTATAATAGAAACTTTCTTTTAATTATGTTATTGATAGTCAAAACAGATAGAATTACCGATATTTTAAATAAAATCTAATTTTAATATTCATCTAGTTGTTATAGCATATAAGAATTATGTATGGAATAAAAAGAATGTATGGAAAGAAAAGAATAAAAAGAATGCCTTTTGAGTCGAGCTGAGCCTCTGGGACGGCCGTTTCGAGCTTGTTAAGCTCTCCTCAGCCAGAGCTACTCAGCCAGTGTAAGATTCAAAAGGCATATGAGGGGAAGAATTAGGCATTCACGATGGAAACAATGATCCCTCAACAACTAAAACAAGAAAATAGAAAAACAAAGATTTTGCTATCCACATTTTGTTGTTGTTTTTAGTTATTGAGGTATCATTGTTTCCATCATATATATGTATATTTATATTGTTACAATGACTTGATATTTATGAGTATTAGTACCATGGTTTCTTCGGTCCTAGAAATCATTAAACCACTTTGAAAGACAGTCGTGTAGAATCTCTTTCCTGCCACTTTCCCAATGAATGACTTAAAATGCCAAAGTCTTTAAAAACGCAGAGAATAAGCTTAATTCGTTTCACAGACTTCTCTTGTGTCGTTTCCGTTTGAAATTCGTCTGCCATTTCCTAACGAACAAATGCGCACTGTCGTAAATTAGCAACAACGGAATCACAGCAGCCACAACAAGGGCATCCAAATGTCGCCACTTCCATAAATGTCATGAACACAATCAGCGATTTCAAAAAAAAAACACTCAGTGTTGATCTTACAAATTTAGAGGCTGCACTAACAGGTGAAGATGAAAGAAAACAAAAAGGATTTGCAACGAAGTTTAACGCTACTAAGACTGAAAAAAAAAAGAACAATAATAATAAAAATCTGTCTGTTTTTAGATTAGCGTGAATAGAATGGAACAGAAATATTAGTAACTATGAGGTTTTAGATATTATAACATTTCTTTTGTAGAAAGTGACGTGTTCATTTCTTATATAAACATACCTGAAGATGGCTGGAGAATCTTAACAGCCGAAAAGTAGTATATTAAATACGTTATAAACATTAGTAGGAGAAGATTGGTGCTAAGATTTATATAATGTGTGTATTACTTGTGTGTGATATTATTACATAAACATCAATTTGAAAATAACGCTTGATTTAGTTTTGCAGAAGATAAAACCTTCCCTTACTTCTTAACAAAATCTCGAATTTGTTTGTACTGTACTTTGAGAATAAGGATCATGCAAACAAATTTAACAACAAACATGTTGCGGAAGTTGTCTTCCCTACAAAACAAGTGTATACTTGTAGCAGTTGAATAATAAATAAATAAATTAGAACTACTAACGTTAAAATAATTCACCGGAGCCGAAAATCTGCTATTAATTATACTTAATATATTATTATTATAACATATTTACAGTTAAAATCTTGACTGAATAATCTAAACTTATTATCTCGTCATAAGAAATAATTATTCCTTGCAAAAATCCTTAATCACTTTTGACTTGATTCTATTAAAAGTCTCTTCTTTATTTTAACTGTTAAATTAACAGTTCGAAGGAGGAATGTCTTCTTTTATTCCATTATTCTTGTTATCATCCCAATTGGATTCCTAAAAGAAATATTTATTTCTTTTACCTTAACACTTGTCAATTGGTTGAAATCGTAGTTTTTCTTAATTCGATTCTTAAATTTGATTAGTTTACTTTCCTTCAGTAAAATATCTTAGATCTCACTTTGGTAGAAATATGTCCGATCGGGAACTCATGTTGTTACGTTGCTTGGTAACACTGTCTGTTGAACGAACTCGTTTCATAAAACAATTCCCAGGTGATTATAGATGTCTTCCTATGGTGTGTTTTTTTATATCTGAACCGTTTTATTTATCATCTTCATTTAACATTGAGAGAAATGGATAAACACGTCTTCTGTATAGTTTCCTTCGTATAGAATTTCACTATATACTTGTTACTTCTTCTAAAAACTGTAACAACCACACTAGCATGTTTTCATGCATATTATTTAAACAATATAATATTACATATTATGATATCTGCTTAGTTTAATAACGATCTTAACTATTAACAACTGTTAACTTCTTTTAGACATTTAATATATTTGCTTTTATCAGCAAATTTTTCCATTTTCTTTTAATTCACGATAATTATTTGAGGGAATATTTTTCATGTAAGGTAATTTTTTTTTCTTTTTACTCTAAATATTAACATATTCATCGGAATTTACACATAATTGGATCCTAATACACATAATATTAATAAATATCCGTGATTTTTGTACTCTTATTAATATACCAGAGCTAGATAAACTTTCATTGTTATTTCAGCTCATTTTGAATGCCATTGCTTTTCCTGCGTTTTGACAATTTTAACCACATTCTTCTTAACCGTTGTTTCCAAAAGGAGAACCCAGAAAGAAAAAAAGAAACAATTATCTTCACGGCCTCATAAAAAGCACCTACAGGTAATATTCCACTCTGAAAAGAATATCCTCAGAGTGAGAGAGAGGCACTAACAAAGCATCTTACTAAGAAAAGGTTACTCTTTGATATCTGTAGGATAGTGTTAAATCGAATTACCAAAATCGAAATCCAGCCTTTAAAGGAAGAGAGGAAGGTGCCACCTAGTGTTCATCTTCTGAACAATCATTCTGGGCTTGTTATCAAGGTCCAGTGTTAGATCATGAAAAGGGGATCCAATTTCTCATCACCTGCTATTCTTTATTCGCTGCTGATGCGATGAAATGAACATTTTATTGGTGCGAGAAGTTCAGTGTCCATCTGCTAACGGCCGGGGCTGCTGGCAGCGGTGTCTCATAAAAGCTTATAGCACACGGGGAAGACCAAGTACGACTCCCTTGGGCCGTCACCCACACTTGGAACGGGATACCACTGAGAAGCGCAGGGGAAATTTTCTAAAACTATAATATCTTGTGGATATTAAACTAAGTTGTTACGGTATGTTATTACAGGTAAGACCAGAATTGGAAATATATTTGACGCGGATTCAATAAAACTGATATGTAATCGATGTAGCTTTTTTTCATATTAACCTTAACAAAAGAAAAGACAGATCAAGTTAAATTTATAATGGTTTTTTAAAGAACTCTTATTGATTAAAAGGTCTAAAATTCATAACTATCTTTATTTCATATTTGCTTTGTTATAAGAAACTAAAAGTAATTCTGTTCAATTTTAAAATAGTTTTGAAAGGAATGAAAATTTCAGTTGTTGTGTCACACAATTATATTATTATTATTATTATTAATGATTTTGCTTTGGAATTATTTTGTAGGAACTTTCTGCTCTCCAATCAAGTCTGTCTTCTCGTTTACAAAAGGCACCTTACCATTTATTTATAAAAATTATTTAAATTAAAAAAAATAATTGAAGTTATACACATTTTCTATCGAGAAATGAATGCAAATATTAATATAAATTTGATAATATTTATAATAGTGCATATAGTAGAGGAATATAAAAAAATCTTAGCGGGATTTGAACTCCAAACGAAGAACAATTAACCACTTGTCACGATGAGTAGCGGATCGTTTCAACAATCATATGATGGAAAACAGATTAATCAATAGATTACTGAAATTGTTAATATTTAATCCTTGAATTAGTTAATTAACTCTCATTTTCCCTTGAAATTAAGTCTAAGAATGCTAATCAGAATCCAGATTGTTTGTCATCTCATGTGATCTGAAATTGGAAACTGGTAAATGGAAATGAGATACGAATGCAATGGAAGATTCCGCTTCTTTCCAATAAGAATGGAAAAACAGGAAAAAAAAATAAAGAAAACTTCATTTTTTTTTTTCCGGATATTTAATTAATTTTACAAAAAAAAAAAATTCTGCAAGTTGTGGGTGAAGAGGATTAAGTATACGTTTCTTGGGTCTTTTTGATCGTGGTTTTTTTTTTTAATTTAAAGTTAATTCAAGCCAGTCTCATTATATCAATCAAATTCATTATCAGAAAATCATTCATTTTAATACAGCAAAAAAAAAAAAAAAAATAAGATAAGCTTATACGTCATGTAGTGTAAAGCAATAAATAAAATCCAATTGTTTCAACCAAAAAGTTAAAAAGACACATAAAAACAAAGTAAAAGAATAAACAAATGTTGGAAAAACATAAAAGAACAAAAATATCAGAAATAATGATAATTGGAATAAATCTGAACAAATAACGATATTCCAAAAAAATCTCTACTTTTACTAAAGTCTAATAAATGGGACTGTTATAAGTTCATATTCTTGTTAAGAACTTACAGATGAATTTCCATTGAAATTGTGATTCCTTTCACAAACAAATCAGCAGTCAACTCCATTTTTTTTTTAATAATTAATTAACAATTTGTAATTAGTAAACTATGACACCATCAACATGAATAATTACTAAGACAATCCTATGATATTTTCTCCTTTACCTTGTAGGGTGCGAAAGTCAAGAGTAGAGGTGGTTTCTTCAGGTAACTCTACGGGCGGATAACAGAAAGAAACATCCAGTCCTTGCCCAGGATTCGAATCTACGTCCTTGCGAGGTGCCACAGAGTTGCAGAGCACAAATTTTCTTGATCTTTTTTTTTTCAAAATAAGCAATTTTGAAATTCGACGTAAAATAGATTTAATAGAAAATTCAATGAATGAATTAATTATATTAACAAAAGTTAACTAGATAGTTGGGACTGTTAACTGTAACAGTGCTAAGAAGCAGAGGTAATAATCCGTGGGCTTCATTTCTGTGCCAAATGGAGTCAGCCTCTTTTTCCTAGGAACCCTCTTCTTACAATTACCCTCTGGTTGGCCACAGATAAACCAATTTAATCTCAGATCAATTCAATCACAAGATGGAAGGGAAAGGGAAAATTAACGACACCAAGAAATCAACACAACAACAGTCCTTTGCGTCCATCTTCGGATGAAAGTCTTCCAGAACAGATTCTTAGAAATGTCAATTAAGAAGTAAGGAAAAATCTCATTTTATCTTTCAGTGTTTGATATAGTGTATTTCAATAAACATCCTTTTAAAAAAAAAAAAAAAAAACTTTAAAAACTTTAAAAAAACCTTCTATTTTTGCGTGGAAAAATAGGCTTACAGGAAATTCAACCTTTGTGTGTCCTCTTATTATTATATTTGAATGGATCCTCTTGAAACTTAGTCTGCATATTTAAGAATCAGCTTTTATTGTTGAAATCTTTTCCGAGTGAGTCTTTATCGATTAGACAGCGCAAGGAGACAACAAAAACTGGGGATAGAATAGCATTGAAATCTAAACAATGGATTTGTATTCTATTTCTGTTAATACTTATTTGTTTTAAACAATAAACTTTAATCTCCTTTTCAGTAGATTAATACGATCAATGTTAACCCGATTTCGATAACTTAAACTGGGTAGACAGTCGTACCTAATGTTACGTCGTTTTCGATGTTACGTCAGTTTTTTTGTTAATAATAATAGGAAAAAATAACATCAAGTTATGTATCTTTACATTACGTCAGTCAGCAAACACATTAAAAAAAAAAATAATAATAATAATATTTTTTTTAAAAAACACATCGATATCACCCATCAGATAAATTTCTTTATTTTTTTCTCTACATTAGTATCAATAAAATTGAATGTATAAAAATATTAAAAAGAATGTAAAAATACAAGACTATTTAACGTGCCTGAACATATAAAATTTCCCGTTGCCTACTATATTGCCACAAAATTAGTTAAAAGCGTTTAAAAGATATAAAAATCTACTAACATTTAAAACACAACGTTTCGGAATCTCATTATTCAGATTCCCTTATCAATTGAGGCGCGCCCCCCCCCCCCTTATTTAAATGAAGGAAAAAAAAGTGTGAAAGATCTTTCCTGGATGAAAGTCGTTGGCCAAATGAGACATGGCGGCTATGTTTAACCTTCACCGACTTCCATCCAGGAAAGATCTTTCATACTTTTTTTTTTCCTTCATTTAAATAAGGGAGGGCCTTACTTGATAAGGGAATCTGAATAATGAGATTCCGAAACGTTGTGTTTTAAAAGCTATTAGATTTTTATGTCGTTTAAACGCTTTTAACTAATTTTGTGCCAGTATAGTAGGCAACGGGAGAATGTAAAAATGTTGAACTACGGAACGACTTATTGTATTCCGACGCGCCGATGTTATTAGTGACGTTATGGGTTTATTTATAGGGGTTAGTAGGGAGTCTAGGTCGTTTTTTAAAGAGTTTATTCGACTTACGTCGTTTTTTGGTTCTTGTCTTGGAACGACGTAAGGCGAGGTGTGACTGTATTTTTTTTGTTTTCATCATATATTAGAACTTGAAAATAAAACTAATGTTTTTGTTGTTTTGCGACTTTAAAGCAAAATAATTAAGAAAAAAAATTAATTATTAAGAATTAAGGAAAAAAAGCTTTAACTTTTTATTTTCTTAAACTGCTCTTTAATAAATATGAAAGTTAACAATGGGAGGCGTAACCTTAAATGTCTTTTCAGGATAATTTGTTTTCTTTTCTCTTTTTCCATTTCTTAAAAACAACCTTCTGTTTCATTCTCAAATACTTTTATTTCAGGAAGTTTTTTTTATCCATTCGGAATTAGTTTGTTATCTTAATAAAAAAGAAAGATTTAAGATTAATGATCCACTGTTGTCTGATGATGATTGACCGCAACGGCAGTCGAAACTAGTCGCTTTTAATGGCATTTTAACAGTATCTGTATGTTTTGAGATTTCTTTTTTTTTAAAGATTTAAATTTCTACCTGCTTATAGAAACTGTAGCATATTTAAGAATCTACACAACGTTAAAGAATTCGAATTCGCAAGATATTAAGCTTCTTTCTTTTTGATGCTTCGAGATTCCAGAAAAATCACAAAAATGAAATTCCCTCCATGAAAATAAATGGAAATTTTTATTTTTCCAAGTGATTTATTTAATGATGTTATTGGATTTGATTTAAATCCACCTTCATTTAAGACATTTACCTTAAGTCAACTGCTTATCGTATATCTTTACCATATCATTCATTTGCAGCAGTTTATTTATTTATTAAAGCTATTCATTAAAAAGTTGAAGAATTTTTTTCTTTCTGCTTCCTATTTTTATGAATAAATTAGGATTCACCTTAATTTGATTAAAAAAAACGAAAAAGAAATGCGGAAATGCGAGGAGGAAAATGTCATTTGCGTTCGGCTGTTTAAAATTCTTTTAAAATTAAAAATAGCGAGGCCTGCAGCTCAGTTTGACTGATACCATCAACGCCCTCTGACGAGCTCCCGTGGAACCACAGTCCACGATGTCACGGTCTGAGGCTACGCATCCTCACCTGTGGAGCGGCTGATTTATAAACAATACATTAATTCCCATTAATCTTCCGAGTATCGTTCGCAGGACTAAATGGCGTCAGGAGAATGATTGGCCGCCCGTAATTGCGGTGGACGGGAAGAAGCCCCAGGCGATATCTGCTTCCGATGTGAATGAAAGAAAAGTTATGGAGAAAGAGAAAGAAAGAGAGTGGAAGGAAAAAAAAAGCCGGAGTTGATGTAATTAGTTCGGCATGTATCCTCTTTTAGAGTGAACCGCGCTTCCATTACAAACAGAGAACATCAAAGCGACACCACACGAGGAAACTGACAACTATTATGAGGCTCCCTGGTGAGAGAAAAGAAAATTAAAAATATAATGTAAATGATTACAATGAACAACTTTCAGCAACACAAATGAAGAAGTTTTAGAGCAATTTAGATTCAACAAAGTATTTAACATTTGTCTGTATTTAATAAAATAGCTTTCTACGCATTCAGGAAATTCAGATAATACTTAGAAAATGCTCCAAATAAATGTGTATTAAAAAATAACAATGGATGAGACCAAATTATTCACAAGTGACATCCTGTTTTTTCATTGGTGAGTTTTTTCATTGTGTAATTTATTCCTTGAGGCACCATGCGCTTCCGATGAAATGTGTATTTATTTACAATTTATTCTACATTCAATACAGCAAATTTTTTATTGAATTGTTAGTTGTTTTAGATATTCAAAAATTACTTTTGTTTAATTAAAATAACAGAGTCTGAAGATTAAATGAGACATTGTTATATTGCTTAGAATAATTGTAATAATCACTTTTAATATGGGTATCTAAAGACAATATTAACAGAATTCAATTTCATAGTTTTCCACCCTGATTTCTTTACAATTGAGTTCGTTTTGTAGTTCTTAGACTATATTATATTTGAAGTTTGAGTCTGTTTTATTCTATGTTGAAATACTTTGACGTTGAAATACTTTTATGCCATTGTTATCATCTTTCAGCAACATTTACCAAGTGGTGGTTTCCAGAAGGACTAAGACTTCGTAATAAAAATTCTGTAATGGCGTCTCCATCAAATTTTAAACAAACTACACAGTTCCTAAACGTTAAGAATTGTCCATAATAGGTCTATCATTTTTTAGTTAGATTACAGAGGATTTCCAATATAAACGTAAAGCTGAAAAGGTTCGCGAGTCAAAATCTATTTGGAAGCCTCTATCTTTGAGCTCAGTGCACTCGGTATGACCTTGATACATGACGACATCTTTTAACCTTTGCATAACCTGAAAACAGCTTGTAAGCGTGGGTGTTACAACCTATTGTAGTTAACATTCCGTGTTTACACATGTTTTCTACATCATAAAGATTCTATTCATTAATTGTAGTTTTATTTGAATGCTCACTCATAAAATGACGTCATTTACTAATTTATACAAAAAAAGAGAAGGGAGAAAAGAAATGAGATCATGTGAAGAGATGGACAGGGGCATAGCCTCCTAGTATTTAAAAGAAACTTATAAAAAAATAGCTTCGTTTAATAATAACGAATATAACTAAAAGAAAGCTAGACTTAGAGAATACAATCAAACATTATTCGTTTTCTAATAATTAATTTTTACGTAATTTTCACAAAGACTGAAATATAGCACGGAATATATTTTATGAATTAAGATAATGTGAATTCACTACAATATACGATACGTGCGCAGGAATTTTGTTTGAAGGCAACTATGGTTCCCAAACCAACCAATCAATAAAAAAAAATTACGATTTGAATGTTGATAATTATTATTTTTCTCTAGGTTTTTTTGCAACCGAGGGGTGGGTGTATTACATTTCCCATCATTTCAACCTGCCAAGTGATAATACTTCTCTGAACGATGTAATGCTGTAACTTAGGTGAATATTAGAAAGACACAAAAGTGGATTCCGTGACTCACGAAATGGAAGACTCCAGCAAACATAATTAAAACGAACTCAAATGTAATTTTGGCAGGAATCTTTTTAAAACATCTGCTTTCGAATAAAAGCTTTATCGTAATCAAAAAACTCTATGGTTTTTATTTATTTATTTCCTTTTTTAATAATAGCATTTTTCTACGATTATTTGTTTTATCCCACATTATTTCATTTCATGAAGCAGTTTTCGAAGATGTGTCTTTTTTACCCTCCTGATCACTGTGTTGCATCTACATCCACCCTCACAATCGCTCGATGGATCTCTTTGAAACTTGACATGCATATTTCAAGGTAGAGACGCTCTAACTTTTTACGTTTGGAATTTTTCCCGTGTGGGTCCTTGACGAGAAAGAAGTGACAAAATTCCCATAGAAAAACATCACAACCGAAAAATTCGAGTTTTATCGATGCCTTATATATCAATACGCCTATCAATCCTCTTAATGCTTGTGCATGCTTTAATATAATTATATAAAATAAAAAGTAACCGGATTTAAGCAATTTAACCAAATAAAGCGAATTTATTTTTTATTATTTTTTTTTTCAAGCAAAATGAAAACTTGTAGTGTCTGTACTCAGCGGATGTTATACCGTAAATGTAGGGAACCTTGTCCTAAAAGAAACAAATCTAGAATTGAGGGGCTCACAACCATAGTGGACCAAGTCCGTATTTTATAAAAATGGAGATAGTTCATGTTTGAGTAACCTAAAAACATGTTCTAGTCACTGTCATAGTGAATCGAGTAATTAATACGTTATCTCATTAAAAGCTTCAAACATTACACATTAAAAACTTCAACCCTTGATTTCTTCAATTTATTGTAGATGGACTTGGTCCACTACGGTTGTGAGCCCCACAATTGATTTTTTTGATGACAGTTTCAAACGCAGTAAATTAACCGTTTACTTGGATACAACGTCAAAAACAGTCGATCCATTTGAAGAAGTTATAAATGAGATTCGGAGTGGGGTTTTTTTTTCTTCATTTTTCTCTTGGCTCGAATGATGCTGTTGACCAATTTAGCTTCTTCAGACGAGAAGCCGCCAGTTACAACAATAGCTCTTCTTGTGAGTCGCCTTGTTGGTGAGGGTCTTTAGGACCGACAGAATCCCGGTTAATTTTAGAGCTGGCTTCGCGGGCAAAGCACGGGTTTCGATCCGTGTAAAGTCAGTGTCATTCAACGCGTGATAGGAACAATTTGGACAACGTTATAAAAGCACACAAAGAACGAATGAATAGAAGAAAGAATGAAAGAAAAGGGTGAACGAACTCACCATTCACTATTCACATTCACTACAATAACATTCACAACTCAAAATAAATAAGAAATAAAGAAACTACAATGTTCGAAAGAATTTAGTATTCATAACTACTTTTCGGAAAAAATGTAGCAAAGTTTGACTAATTTTATATCGTCTGACTTCAATTTAACCTTTCTTTTAATTTATTTATTATTATTATAAATCTTTTTAATTTATTTATTATTATTATAAATCTATCAGTGAATTAACAACTACAGTAAGCTACATTAATATAACTAGTTACAAAATTCTATATGTTCTACAGACACATTCTATATACCTGCGAGACAATAAAATTTCAATTACTAAAGAAAAATTTAAATAATTTAACATTCTCAAGTAAATGAAACAATTTCCTAAAAATATATATATATTTTTTTTTTTAACTAAAATACTTGAAGTTTCTTATAAATGTTCCATTTCATCTCAAAGAGGTCCATTCGATTTTCCAGATGATCGCATTACATATAAATGGGTATTAATTAATATTAATTCCAAGAAGCTCCTGAAGGAACTTAATGTCAACTTTTCTTAATTTATTCCGTTTTATATTTTTTCTTTGTTTTCCTATTTACGAAAACTATACAACATGTTTCAATATTTTAAGAACATTTTAAGAAATCACAGTTGAAGTTTTCCAAATAATTAAATCTGCAAAGACTCACTTAAGGCCTACTAAGATTTAATCGTAACACGCATGCGCCAATTTAAATTGGATTATGACGCACAGTTAAACAAGAGAAATTCAGTGTGTCTAATTTAGTGTTCTACGGAAAGTTTCATCAACCTATGTTTGTATTTCTTTACATAAGGTATTTTAAATACAAAGTAAATCTCTCTTATCCGTAAATATACAAGCTAAATTTTAAGATGATCCGTAGATTAATAGTTATTACAGGGTGCAAAAAGATATGTTAATTTTATGAAGTCATGTTTTCTCTGGAAACAAGCCATAATAACCCAATACATTTTTTTAAAAAATTATACTGCTCTTTGTGCGTTACCCATTTCTGATCGTGTGATAGGGGCGTAAATTGTTTGTTTTGTTTTTTTATGAATCAGCTTTTTGCCAAACTGTAGCGCGACTATTTCTGCGATTAAATCAACTGATATCTGTATTCACGCTGTTCTCCGATGACTAATTCTAGCTGATGATCACCAATAAGCGTAAAACAGCTCTACTAAGATAATTACTGTCATTTACTGATTAAAGAATGAAACAAATAAATAAACACTGGATCATTTCACTTAACAGAGGAGATATAAAGAAGAGATCTGTTTCTTTTCACCACTTGTAATTTCTTTGACTTTGTTTTTTTTGTTCCTTGTTCTGACCTTGATGAGATGAATGGTTTCTTCCTGATCGAATCCAGGAAGTGTTTTGTATTCAAAATGGTTGTGGTGCTTCTCTTGTTTCTTTTTTTTTTAGAAAAGTAAATAAGTAGACATTGGGAACTAATTAGAGGTCAGTTGTGTAGAGATAATGAAGGCTCAGATGTTCAAGTTTAAACGAAGACATTAAGAAAACTCACACCAACAACAGATACCCAAGGAGGAAAAAAAACACACATATACATCTGCAATCCACAGTTAGTTAAAAACTGAAGTCGATAATTATTATATAGTGTGTGTTTCAATTATGCAAATAACTGATAAGAATTCATACAATGAAAATTATACCATTCCATATTTATCAATTAATTACATTAATGTAGTTTAATTAAATTAATTCAAAATTTTAATTTAACTAAGAGATGTTATTTTTTTTTTTTTTTTTTTTTTAAAAACTTTTTTTTTTTAATTACGTAAATATCGATTTTTATACAAAGTATGTTTAATTTTTATTTCCATTTTATTTTACTTATAATTAATAAACAAAAATTCCAGTTTCCTAATTTCTAAAAATGTTACAATGTTGTAACGAAATTCGTCACGTTTTATTTAATTAAATATAGAAACAGGAAATTATAATACACATTGTAATAACAAAAATAATAAATACACACCGTAATTAATAGAGTAAATAAAAATACTTAATAAGAATATTTGATTTAACAATCGATAAATTGCTAAAATTCCATTTGTAAATCAAATTAAAAATATTCAGTCTCATAAAAAAAGAAGAGCATTATAATTCATTATAAATTAAATTCTAAAATAACGAATTTTCTATGTTTATTTGGGAAATGTTAGAAGTCACTTAATTTAATATCACAACGTACTGATGATATTTATTTAAAATTTTTATTACAGTAAATCAACTTCTAAATAGTAATTTCAATTCTTGTCCTTCCATTAATACAATTTACTGTAATTAAGAAATTTCATCAAAAAACTTCAAATCAACTAAGTTCTTAAAAAGTATTTAAATGATCGACTTTCAAAATGACACGTGATATTTTTTTTTGTAAGAATAATTGAACGGAAAAAAGTAATTACATTTTTATTGTTAAAAAAAAAAAAAATAACATCTTCACTTCAACAAAAATTAACAATAAATGATTCATTAAACTCTTAAAATAAAAAAGCGACAAAGTTTTACTAATTAAAACAAAAAGGGCAGGAGGGAACGAAATATTAATGAAAATTAATTCACTTCAATGTTTGATAATCGTATTGACAATAATAGTAATAATAATAGTTTTGAAATTAATCTAATTTTTTTGCCATTTTATGTAATAGGCAGAATACAGTTATAAAGTGAAAAAAAAAAAAAACTTTTAATTGTCATTACAATTATTGTTTATTTTGAAAAAGCAATCTAATTAAAACATTTTTTTTTGGTCCATCTTTTTCTTGATATTTTGGGGTGATATGATTTTTTTTAACTGTTTTAATTTTACACCTTATTATGACACGATTATTAATGTTGGTTAATCTGTTAGTTATTAATGAAAATATTATTAGATTATAATTAGTTAATGCTAATTTAATTTTATTTAATTTATAATTGTAATTTTATTTTAATAATGACAGTTATTTATGAATTAATATTACAATCAATGATTAATAATAATGCTGATTTCTATTTTTAAAAAGGATATAATAGAGTACTAAAGCAAATTTAAAAAGAACTGTAATAATTACAGTAATATTTAATAATTGATGAACGAATTTCCATAAACTTTAACCAATATAGGTAAAATGGTTAGTATTTATAAAAGAAAGGAAAAAAATCTTTCCTAGCTATCGTAAATTAAGAGTAACATGAAACCACAATGTAAACAGTTGGAGGGAAAAAAAAGCGAGCTACGAGCTATAACTAGAGCTCCATAAAAAAAAAGAAATAAAAAAAAATGATCGAAGCCGGTGTCAACACACGCAGAGCATGGACCGAGAACTACGATGTTAGCATACGGCCGACGCTGCAGCACAGCCCCGCTGAGGAAGCCTTCGATATTTCAGCCGATCGATGGGTTTTGAGGAACCCACCCCCCAAATGCCCATTAATACATCTATTGCCCTACCTGTAAAGTCCAGGTTTCCAGCCATTCGGCGTCCACCCAGCCCATAACGAACGCGTTGACGTCCCACGCCTCTTGCCACGTGGACGCCATCACCGCCATCTTTGCTGAGCCTAAATAGAACACACTAAGAGCACGCGCGCTTTTTTTTTTTCCTTTCTCTCTGCGGTTCCGTTTTGTTTTCGAAGCAAGTTGCAGAAACAAATATATCTTCTAAAATATAAATAGACAGCACATTCAGATAAAAAAGAAAAAAAAATCAAATTTATTTTTAATTGCATTTTTCAAATTTAAATTTAATTTACTGATTTTTATTGAATATTCTTTTTAGTCGTTTTATCGAAATTCCAAAGAGAATTATTTACGCATCACTTTTTGACAATTTTGTATTTTTATTTATTATGAATAAATAAAAATAATCTTTTTTCAACAGTAAATATTTTGTTTTTTCTTTGTTGTTTATTTTTATTATCTTCCCAAATTTAAAAAAATCCATCTTCCATCCTCCCGAACAAAGCCGCGGCGTTTGAACTCCACGATGGTCTGGAATTTTCCCTGATCATCTGTCGAATAGGTATCGGTTTGTACAAGGCCCTTTTCGGTTCCATAAAAATACGAAGCCCTATTTATTTAACTAACTTAGACCCGACTTCGGACTATCCAACCAAAAAAAAAACCAACTAAACTATTCCCACATTTTTACTCAAGATCTTAGCCAAAAGCTGAGATCTCCTAAATCTAAATCCGCCTCCTCTGTTTCTCAGGTTGAACTTTAGCTAGGCTGATAGTCGCAGGAGCTTCTACCTCCTCGTACGAACCTTTTTACCTCATATTCAGAAACAAATACGGCGTACAATATTATGATTTAGTAGCTGCACAGCATGCTTCTAATCTCTTTTAAAACTGAAAAGGATTTTTATTGTTTATTTGTAAGTTTGGGAAAGACTGAAACTTTTGCCAACTTGTGGCTGTTAATAAAGGTTATAGGGATGTAATAGTTTTATTCTAATAATAGCTTTGGTTTTGTGTAAAGGCTCAGAACGCAAACCCAGGAACACGGAGTACCGTTCTCGTTGCTTCGACAAAATAGTTGAGCCAGTTCGTGACCATAGAAGAGAAAGTATTTACTGCAGCTGCTTTTTTGCCGGAAGCTAAGTTCAATTAAAAAATATCCCTGTTCATTGTAGGCGGGTGAATGTAAGGCAAATAAGGAGACAGTTGCTTTATCAAAGGTCTACGAATATTTTGTAAGGATTACAATGGATTCTGAAGGTTTAATGAACTTTCTACAATCAATTATTTCAGAGAAAGTATAGTACGAAGAAGCACATCTATAGGAGAGATGTTGGATTACTATGATTTTTACAGAATGAATTATCACGTTTCAGTAAACAGTTCGAAATCAAATTGATATTACAACAACGGGTTTCCATAACGATACCACAGATATATTGTAACATAAATATGACAAATGAAGCTCTGCGCATGCTCACTGAATATCTGTTTCTACTCCTTCGAAGACAAAGTTCAATCTAATTTCGTCGTAAACTAATTTGATCTAACAGAGTGACTTTCCACTATAATATCCGTTAGAACAATGAATTCGAAGGGTCCAAAGTGCCTTTACAAATTAAGTGTCAATCTGTGATTGTGAGCCACTATTAAATCTCTCCGTTTTAACTTTTTAGCAGCAACAAGAAATCTCTAACACATCGCCAGCGAACTTCCTGGATTTATATTCATATAAAGTAAAAGATATTCGTTATATGTAATTTTGCCCTTCGTAAATGATAACAACAACATATAAAGACACATTGTAATTAATAATAGCTTCTCAACTAGTGGACTGTAAAGATGAGAGTGAATATCTAATAAGTATTTACTTTAACCTATATTCAAATACTCTAATCTAGACTTCATTCTAGACATCAATAATCAAGACAACAGAAATTTGAGTTACTTTCTGCGTTGTTCTAAAAATGAAGGTTAAAAACTATTTCAGGTATTTTAAAATAAAATGTTATTTATTTGCAAATCATGCTGATATTTTTCATAGGATTTTCTTATATTTAGTAAAGTAATTTTTAAATTGTAAAGAAAGTTGTGGATGTTTGAATATGAGGAACAGGTTTGATGTGCGTTTAAATGCCCGCGAAGCAAAAAACATTGAGATGCACTGTATTAGATGATTGAAGAAAAGAGAGCTTTCAATGTCTGTGAAGCATCGCTTGATACGATCTCCGTAACTGTTGCTTTATTCTCAAGGTAGGTTTGCCCCGAGTCTTGTGCACTGCCCTTCCCAGATGATTCACTTTCTATTTACAAGAATATTGTAAGATTTATAAACAAAACAAAACAATTTTATTCATTCTATCTTATTCTGCTTTTTATTTTCTATTTACGTTTGCCATTTAAACGTAACAAGGAATAGGCAGAAGAGGTAAATAAAATGAAATAAAAGAACAATTGGATACCAAACATTGGAGTATCCGCGAGCAACTATAATGCGAATATCAAGATACATAACGGGTATCTAGCAACATAATTACTTAACATGATAACAGTAACATAAAGAGAGTTCGTGCAATGATGGCTTTCTTGGCTCTAATCTCCTGAAAATAAATCAATTGGAACTCCTTATAATAATCACAACCCTTAATTAATTTCCTTTACTTGGAATGATTAGTTTCAGAGACGGAAGGATGGTGAACGAATATCGTGTTTCGACTTAAGCTTCAATAAAAAACAAAAAAAAAAGCTCCTCTAAACCTCTATCCGATTCATATTCACATCATGTACAGCTAATCAAAGACATGCTATTTCTATATTTTTATATATGTCCGTATAATTTTAACGTTATATTTTTTAATAATTTTACAAATTAAATCTTCGCATAATTACGCTTGCACATCTGAGTGCTTTCGACTAAAAATTTGCATAATTTCAATGACATTTCGTAAATAATTCATGAAGAAGTCATTAATGAGTTTTCATAATTCATTTTAAAATCTCTTAACACTTGTTGCTGAATGTTATCCGCCGATGAGAAAGGCCTGTTCAATATTCAGTGCGATATTTTCTTTCTACTCGAAACGTTACCAAAGACTCAATTCCAAACTAGTTGTAGGACGGCGTTTGGAGCCGCATTGTCCGATCGTGATTTCCGAGTCGAACACAACAGTAGCCGGTTCCGCGTGACGTGTCACGGCCATACAAGTCACTGCTCCCGCCACCAAAGCAAAAAAGCGCTTGAATAAGGTGGATGGTGAGAAGTTCCCTGAGCGGTTCTCTCGCCCCTCCACTGGGTTCGACTTCAAGATTCAAAAAAATTAAAAAAGAATAAAGAAAACTATCTTTTTTTCTTCAAAGACAGTGTCGTTGCTGTAAGATTTCAGAGTTATTTAAAGTACAGAAAGTTCGATATTCCTTCATTAAAACAGCAAAATCAGTAACATAAAAAAAAATGGCCTCCGTAAGCGTGAGAACACCAAAATTATTGAAGCTAAAAAGTCACTGAATAGACACAATAGAGAATTTTACAACTGTCTCACATTAATAACGTCTTAATTTCAATACAAATGAGTAAATGAAAGAAAATTCATTTCCTAATATAATATGAAAAAAATAAAACCTCTGACTGCCTCAACTGTATTTGTTCAATTTAAGCACTGAAGAAGAGGTACTTTCTAAAATGACCTTAAATTGTAAATAAAAAAAATATTTCATTTTAAAACTTTTTATAGCATCGTGTATATAATTATTCAGTCTATTAAAAATTCAAGAATGAAAATAGCTGATCGTAAAAGGAATAATTAAATAAATAAATAAATATTTGTTTTTTTGAATAGCCTAAAAATTCAGGAGGATATAAAACTAGTAATTCATTTAGAATCAACTACAAAAATGGATAAGATTCTATTTAGGTCCAACTGGCATCGACAGAAACGCTTAACCATTCAAATTCTTTTGCCTAAAGTGATTGGGTCAGTGGAACCTTCGGATCAATACTTCTAATTAATCTTCATTTGTAATCTCTCATTGCAGCTTATCTTGTCGTAAACCTACAGGGAAGAACATCACATTCAAGCTTGTTTTAAATTATTCTCATTCAGAAATTTTAATTTTAAAAAATTACTTAAAATTATCAAGTATCTTTCCGCCACCCTTTAATTAAATCCCTGTGCTGTGATAGGGGAAAATTACCTTAAAATTTATTTATACTGTAGTATTAAAACAAAAGCAAATTGGTTCATATTGACAAAGGAAAATAACATACACTTTATAAATCTCATATAGTAGCAGAAAGTCGTGATAAAAGCATTGAGATCATTAACCTCAATTCAACGTGGATAGAACAGGAAGTAGAGTTTCCTGCGATCACCAGCCTAACGGGACGAACAGATGCTCGCAGCAAGCGTGCTTCAGGAAAGAATCTATATGATATAAGGCTCAATAAACCCTAGGACCAGTTTGGAGAAGAAGTAACCGAAGGATAAAAAAATCCCAACCTCCGTCGGAGATCGAACCCTAAACCCCCAGTTCGTAAACAAGAGACTTATCACTTGAGTACTTCCACTACTGATAGCCTAAATTCGTTATTTTGTTTCAATAAATAAGAAAAATCAGTAGGTGAATAACAGTAACAGACTAACAGATAAACCTAAAGAACTTACGAAGTTCGTAGCTTCAAAATTTACTTACCTTGAATTTCTTACATAAATTAGTTGAGATTGAAGCAGATTCATCTTAAAAGTCTTGATATCCAACCTTCAAAGGCGGACGATCACCTCACTCATCAGAGATGAGTGTGTTTATCAATCGCACCTTTTATTTACTTTCTCTTTTTACTTTTCCTCTGTAATTCTTTCCATCGAAAAATCTTCCGAATTTGTTACCGACAGAGGAAATAAACAATCTCTTTTTCTCTCTCTTCCATCGGAGACCGATATCATGTTATATTTTGGTTTCGATTCGCTCCAAGAAATCGACACCCAATCAGACATCTTTTGCCGATAATGCATTTTTCTTCCTTCCCTTTGAGTAAACAACTAGTGACGGATCCATTTCCTCGGAGCAATCGCTCTCTCTGTTTGTGGGGGAGTGATATTTATGTTACCGGAACCACTTATTGTTTTCATCATTGTTTTGTCATTTGGCAGAGTTACATTTGGCCAGTGGATGGATTTACAGACAAAAAAAAGGAACATAGCAAATATTCGGAAAGACATTTTCTCTTAGAATAATCAAAAGAGTCCATTGCATCTTTTCTTTGAGAATCAGTTGTTAAATAATCTTCCATAATTTAATTTAATATGATTATCGTGAGAGGATTGTTGGGAAGCGTATTCAAAATTTCATGTTGAAATTAAAGAAAAAAAGTTAAAGAACGTTAACAACATACCCACAAATCCTCAGACAACCGCTCCGAATTTGGGCTGCTTTTGTTAGATGTAAAAGAAATCCTACAATTTCTTGTCAATAGATAGATTTATTTTGTCAATGGAGACTGCATTTGAATAGTGGTTTATATATATATTGTTGCTGATTAAATAAACTTACGTATTTTATTTTTAATCAGCTAATTTATAAACGAAACCCACTTTGTGGGCTACTGTGAGTTTATTTTCTAGATGAGCATCTGTCGAACGAACAAACTAATACGAAAGCTAAATACCTGTGTAAGTTCTTAATCAAAATAAAGAAGTCTAGGTTTAAAATGTTCGATCATAAAGATACAAGTACTCAAATAATACTCAATAGCTCAAATAACTTCAAAGAATCTCTGCTAGGTTAATACGATCCTTTTAAAACCCAAAAACTGCAATTAAAATTATTATATTTTTTTTTTTACTATCAAAATATCATTACATTACCATAATAATTAATGGTAGAGTAGTAATTAATGATAATCTTAATGAAAAAATAGCAAATTAAATTACATCTACCTTAAAATATTTATGATGAATTTGTAATTAACACCCACGAAATATTACCGGTTGTGTAAGTTATAAGAAGATGTTATTTAAGTAATAAAGTATTTGTAATTAAACTTATTACCAATGTCACGTCATAGACACAATTGGGAAATACTTAGCTGTAACTCCTGGACGATAGCAGAAGATCGCGTTATTTACTGAATTCATCTCCACTGTTTAATTCCTGTTGAAAATGTACAGATCTGAAATAATTTTTTAGAGGTCCCGCGTTACAGTTAACATAGAGAACCGCTATTGCTTTTGTGTTGTCTGTATGTCACAGTCTGTAGCGGCCAAACGGTTAGAGATATTAGAATGAAACCTTCACCATTGTGTTCAGCATCAAAAAGTAGGTGACCACGTAAAAAAATCAGATCTGTAGGACCCTCCCTGACCCCCCAAATTAACGTTTTCCGTAGCAGTGTTAGTAATAATGATAACAATTAGCACAGTAATAATACTGATGCTTCATACGTAACAATACTAACAATTACCAACAGGACGTAACTGTTAATAATTATTTACAAACGTATTGTTTCATAAATCTTTAACATATCCAAATGATGCACTAAGCATTGTATTAGCGGCCCCTAGGTTACAGCTTGCCTGTAAAACATAAAGGAACGGTCTTGCATTTATATGCTCTTGCTTTTAATTATTTTGTTTATACAAATGCGCGTATTATGGGGCCGCTTTGCTTTTGACACTGTCTAAAAGCATTAATAACCTTGTTTCCACTCGGTATAGTCTGAAACTTCTAGATACCATTATTAGGAGAATAGCAATGGCGTTGATGTACCTTGTACTATAAGAGAATCGCTTTTCTACCAGAGAACCCATCTTCATAAATATTTAATTCAAAGATGATTACGACCGTCATAAACTAAACACGGCTCCAAATGTAGGAAACCCTTCGGAAAGTAGCCTAAAAACAATTGCTCGAATTCCTGTTGTTACGCTAAATCATATCGATGTGTTTCTCCTTTTTGGACAATGTAAACAAAAGGATTAAATATTCAGATCAACTTCAGAGTCCACTTACCCTCCCAAGGGATGCCCCCTGGCAACGTAAATTTCAAGGCTAATTAAAACAGTGACAACTGAATAAATGGCGACCTGCAAATAATATATTATAGGATTAAGAACAGCCTCTAAACTTAAAAAGCACTTTTTTTTCCTTACGTTTATTTATTTATTATTTCACTTAAAAAAAAAAATAAGGAACGTAAATTTGTTTCGCACTGTACAGCTTGTGTTTGCGTGAATGAAGTGACCGCGATCTTAAAAAACAAATTATGTCAAACGTGGAATGTAACGGTTTTGTTTTGTTTTTGTTTTTTTGTTTTTTTTTCCTATTTGGATGAACTTGAATGAAAACTGAAATACCAGCAATTCCACAAAAAGTTCAATCGTATCATCCAAGTTTACATTTTATTTTTTATTTTTTTTACCATGTATTATCAAATCTCATTTTTACGGTATATATAAAATATAAATATATGTAGATATGAAAGGAGAAATAATAATACATATTATAGGATATAAGTTAAAAGATTACAATTAATAAATTTTTTTAATTATAATCTATTAATTTACATCCTATAATATTTATTATTATTTTTCCTTTACTAAATATATTTAGTTGCAATTGTAATTATATTCTTTTGCGCTAATAGTGTTAAGAACTTTTTTATTTAGCTTTGATTATTTAATGTAGTCAATGAATCACAAAATTAAGTGTTCCAGTGCAATTTGGATCACCCTAATTAAACAGACATGAGGAGGGATGTTTGTTAAACAATTCAATTCTCATTACAATTAGTATAATATGTAGATAGATAGTTAGATAGATAGATGTTATGTAGTGAATGTGGGTGGCAGAGAAGCCAAGCACTGCGACCGAAGGTCTATTGTACTATCCCACGGAAATAAGGACAGATGGAGAGAAAGACTGAGAAAGTACGATGGGAGAAGTGCAGGGGAAACGGGAGAACTCCGAGAAAACCAGCGCAGATCGTCCACCACGAAACACACACGAGAACCGAACCCCGGTACTCAGAGGTGAGAGGCCGATGTCATAGCGACAACGCCAACCGCGCGGCCTAAATAGATAGATAGATAGATAGATCACAATTTTTGAAGATGGAAATTAAAATTCAAAATTGTAAACAGAAAGTTCATTATAATAACAAATAATAATAATAGCCATTTCATGCGACTTTTCTAGAGTTAAGGAATTTAACAAAAATAAAAAAAAAAAAAAAAAAAATCTGGACTATAGACGGATCAGAAAGGAAGAATTCTCCATGTGTTACCATTTATCATTAACGAATTCCTTTTTATGGATAATTTTCAGGTTATTCTTCTGTTCAGGACCTTAATGATTCCTAATCTTTATCACTCTTCACTGAACCACAGCCTCCTCAAACCTTGAAAAATCCAAGCTATTGGATACTGAGCAACTTGAACTGATTAGTACAATTACAGACGAAAGAGATTTTGGGAATTCCGCTAAAAATGCCTCATGATTCACTCAACAAAAATAGGATATAATTGGAAGTAGGTATGTCCACTTCCAAAAACTCTTTATGATAAGATCAAAATATGGTTGTTTCAAAACTATACAGGGTGTATCAATTAGATCAATTTTGTTTACAGTTGCAACAATCAAACGACCTGGTCAATTGGCCTTCCGTTAGGATGTTGTTATTCTTGTGAAAACGTATAAACTGCTCTCGAAAATGGCTCCCAGGAAGAAGTTACTGGGTTGACCAAGTCAGACGTCCTGTATTTTGGAACTAGTAAACTTATTTCTTACTAACCTTTTCTTTATAAGTAGTGTATTTTATTGCCATGTTTAACGCGATATTAATGATTTGGCGGATGCCTATGGTGTCAATCTACTAAAAATCAATGCAAAGCTCAAAGTTCGTAATTTATGTACCAATAAAATTTCAGCTTTCTAAGGTAAAAAGCTGCGGTTGCTGTGATGATGATTGTAATTTTATAGTTTTCGGACTTTTTTTTTTTATCTGTAACATCTTATCTATTAGTATGTTCCAAAATCAGGAATTTCCTTTTTAATAGGCTAAATCTGTTTCTGATTTTCAGCAAGGTAACAGATTCTAAGTTACCTTGATGAACACGAATGGACGGACGGAAAAATTGCGTTTCTAGCATTAGACTAAATTTCCAAGCTATGCTATGGTGATGGTTGCCTATAATATGTAACAAAATTCATATAAAAAAATTTATTGTATGAATGAATATTTTATGATTTTTATAATTATTTTTGTTATATTTAAAAAAAAAAATCCGACTTATGCATAGAGACAGGAAAAATACAAAAATTAATTAATAATAATAATGATCTCAAAAGAACAAAATAATATGCATAAATTATCAATAAATAAATCCCTGCAAACCAATGGTGTCAGTTCAACGATCTCATTCATTTCAAAGTAATTAATATTCACCGTTCGTCTGACCTTAACTCTTCATCGATTAGATCAAGTAATAAATCACAAAGAAGAAATTTATCGTCTTCTATGACATCATTCTCTTCCTTCTCTTCTTTTTTTAAGAAAGAAAGGGCGGGGGGGAAAGGAGACCAAGATCTTTATTTTAACGAATTCTGAACTCTCAAAATATATTTTCCTCTCCTACAAAATGAAGCTAGAACTGAATTCGAACTGACATTTCGATTGGAAACCTCATTTCATCGTTTGCAATCACTGAGCCACGTGATACTCTGTATTTTTAGTTTCCATTTCTGATTGTCTTCTCTGATTCCTGTAATTCTGATCAAAATTGTGCTGTCATTTAAAAATATTTAGATTGTTTCGACTTTTTGCTCCATTCTTGTTTCGATAATTTCAACTTTAACATGTGAAAGGGTTCGGTTTTTTTTATCGGTTTTTGGTTTTTTTTTCTCACTGTCATATTAAAAACCATGATTTTAAAAAACGAGAATCAAAATTTAAAAATACGTCATTCAATTTAAAAATGCTAAAAAATATGATAAAAAAATTTTTAAAAAAATTGATGACAAGGCAGTTTCGACTAGCAGACTGTTAAGTCATGATCCTCTACTAATCCAAACTATCTTGTCCTGTTATCAGTATTTTCTTCTTTTTTTTTTTAACTTTTTATCCACATTTTTAACATACTTAATTTGATGTCGTATTTTTAAATGTATGGTTCTCGTTTTTTTTTTTAAATCGCCACTATTAATTCGAGATTCTTTATTTAATTCTCTAATGCCATTTATAGATTGCTCAGTAATAAATCAAATGTACAAGAGATAATGTAATACCTGCTATTGCCCACTTTGAAATATTGCAATTAGTTGCTTATCTTTAGATCTACAAAATGAAATACGAATTATCTATGGGAAAATATATTAGCGGAGTTCAAACGCTATGAAATTATGCAAACGCCACAGGCACAGAGGCTTCAATGGTCTGTTTTTCTTTTTGTTGATGTTTACACGATCTGTTACGCTTTTAAGCATGACAAGTTGTTTCAGTTATTTTAAACTTAAAAAAATAAGAATAACAATAATAACAGTTGTTATTGTTTTCAAATGCCATGTTATTAAATTAATATACTTACATTGGTTGGTGTCGATAGGTAATTACTTAATTTGTAATAACAATCATCATTCGATGCATTTCACGAAGAAGTTCATTAAATAATTAATTAAAATAAGTCAGCAGTAATTTGTTCCGTTAATGAATCATCGTATGATTTCCATCGTATTTTTGCTTTATTGTTTTCTCTCAATGAAAAAAATATCCACCTCATAAATATATGTTACAAAGAAAAAAGAAAAAGAATAAACAAGCAATAACAAAGCATTTAGAATACAATGAAAATATAATGTGGACGTAGGAACTAGAATATGTATTCGAAAGCATTACTGGAATATTGTTTAATTTAATATATAAACAACTGTTGTAATTCTTTATATAGTTGTTGCTTTGTTTTTTTTTAATTAGGTTATTAATTTAAAAAAAGAAAGAAAATAATTCCGGTTAGTAATTGTTCCTTATTATTCACGAATTTTTCCAAATCCAATTAAAAATCCCTAAAACATAAACATAAAAGACAAAGGTTACGTAAATTATATACAAAATATTGTATATAAAGCATGTTATATTCAAATAAGGCATACAAATGATGGGTATATATTTTATAAGACGTATTGTAAAGAATAGATTATTTTATGAGATATTTTAATAAGACAATATAAAAGAGAACTGTGTCTCATTTTCGCTTAATGTTACTTTATTTCTCATAGAAGCTTTGACTGTTTTGAATATAGGAAGGGTGTCACTAAAATGGACAAAGATCGTCCGATTATGGACCATTTTTTAATTTATGAGTCTCCGAGTCTCACCAAGTTCTCAACTGAAAAACCTAATGACTGGACTTTCCTCCTCAAAGCTTCTGCCGAAAACCTTAAAAAAAAGCCCTTCCTTCAATAGTTTAATTTGTAAGCAACTTAGAAACTATAAAAATGGACAGTTAAATTCCAGTCCCTTTCCGTTTTCATTCATTACAGACCATTTTCTCCGCATCCTGAATTTCTCATCAAACCGAAGTTTCTATCCGTTGATCTCTTCCTGAGATCATCTTACGTAATCTCCCATTAAGGATAGTCAACAGAATCCCCGTGAAATCGATGCCTTCTTCTCAACATATGTTGATCTCTATTTTTGGAACTTCTCCGCCCCGAATCGATTCAAAATAAGTCAAAAGACGAATTAAGTCATTCGCTAATAGGAAATAAACAAACCCCCAATTTAAAAAAAAAAAATCATTAAATTTAGGCCTAAAAAAAAAAAAAGACAAAGTATGTAAAAGTCCATGTTAATAAAAGTACAATATTTATTAATTATAAAATTACCATTAGAAAAAAAAAAATACTCCCCAGTTCTACGTCAATACTGAAAGCTCAGCAACGGAAATATTTATTGGACGATATTTTAAGTAGGCTTAAGATTTGAATAGAGATTAATTTATATCGGATTAAACAAAAAAAGGCAAAAGCATTATAATGGAATTTTAAGTCGAATTAGATCCGTCCGTCCGCCTGATATCAAAGTAACACAAAAAAATAACACAATTTAGGAAATGAATTATGGTGGATAGTGTAGATAACTAAAAAAAAGATGATCCCTAATAGATTGAATATCCATTGGGTGATTACGAGGGCCAGAAATCTCCAAGATATGTAACCACTACAGCGACGAAACAGATACTCTATGTTAATCACAAAGTAATAATAGCAAAGAACAAAGAATAGTAACAATGCAGTAATAAAATTACTTCACTGTTCAATTGGATTTGTCACCATTATGCGCTAATTTCTCGGCAAGAAAAATTTCGATAATAAAAGCTTTGGTTTTTTTTTAGTTTAATTTACAATAGTTTACAAGTCTCTAATAGTGATTTGCGGCTCTGTCCTATTACGTTTCGTCATCATTTATTTTAAAGATAGAAAAAGAAAGAAATATTTTGAAACAGAAATTCTGAAATAAAAATAGATAACTGATGATCTTTCACCTAAAATAAATCACAGAATAATATTAATGATTTGTGTGTGAATGACATTTAATGGATACATTTCCTTCACTTCAAAGAAATGAGATATCTTGAAGAACCATCAATCACTCTTACAATTTTTCATTTGTTTCGTTCTCACTCTCAGTACGTCTGCTTCACACATTGAGATACTAAGTGTAAGAATATCTTTTAAAAAAAAATTAACACTACATTTTTCGGGTTTTAGAGAGAGTGTCCTGCTTTCTACAATTATCATAAAAATATCATAATGACATGAGAGCAGAAAACTGTTGAGGATTCATGTCAACACAAATCATTACCAATTCTTTATTATCAGTACGGCCAAAGATGAACCTCCCAGAATGCAACGCAGATGATAGATTTTCCTTTCCTGGCCTATCAGTCACGTTCAAATGTAAGAGAAAATGGCGGTCGTTGATTCACATTCAACATTTCGACGAGGAAAAGGTCTCAAAAATCAAGTAGGGAAATTATTCTTAACGTTGCTCGTCGATTTCAAGAAGATGTATGTGAGATTTTTGATATTTCCTATTTTTGATAATTGAGATTGATATTTTCTGCGGAGCTTATGGCATTGATACTGGAGAAATTAGTCAATGATAATGTGTTTGCGGAACCAACTTTCGCCGCGACGATAGGTCTATGGAGAAATTCAAGTTCCCCCGCCTCCAAATTAAGCAATTGTATCTACAGTTCATGTCTTGAGTGAATTCTAAAAATGCTCTTTACATCTTATTAAATTTTGATACAAATAAACACATCTGTTTTAAACATAATATGATTAATCAAAGATTACTTCATCGATTTATATGAAAATTTGCATTTAAGACTTTAGTCTTACTGCGTGGATCTAAATTTAATGAGCGAATAGATAGTTTAAGATACATTTTTCTTAAGACGTCAGAAGTAGATCCCCTGTTGAGCTCAATTAATAGGATGTAATTTTAAAGCGTATTTAGAATAATTTAGCTTTTCTATGTCAACTGAGCTATTTTATTCTGACTGAATATTTTCTGAATCTCTTTACAGTTCCTTACTGTGGTTCTGCTGTTGTTTACTTAATGTGTATTTATATTTTAATTTCTTTAATGTGTGTACAGAATGATTTCTGATAAAAGAAGAAATTATCCTCATTCAAAACACGTTGAAACTAAAATCGTTTCATGCTGGATTATGACGTTCACCAACACATAGTAGCAGTGGCGTATATAGAATATATTTTCGGGGGGGGA
>JAFIDM010005346.1:8599020-8633186 GCA_023159025.1 Thereuonema tuberculata
CCCCCCCCCTTATATACGCCCTTGCATAGTAGTAAGGAATCTGTTTTTAAAGCTTTCATTCGACAGTATTTTACTGCATCGAGTGGTTTACCAGGGATTAATCATCGGCTAAATACAGATACTACAATACATATGACAACACCGATATCACCCAGAGACGTTCTCGACACAAGTAGATTACTTTTATTTTCCTTGTTTATTTTTCTTTGCTGCTTTAGATTCGACAAGTTACGAGTACATATATTTCGTTAAAAAGCAATACACTATTTTTCTCATGTTATTTCTGAAAACAGTCCAATTTTTAAGTGACTAATCGTATATTTCAGTAATAAAGCTAAAAAATTAAAGAAGTAGAGGTTCTTGCGATCATCAGCCCAACGGACCGAATGAAGGGAGGCCAGCCAATCGGACACTCGGGAAAGAAGACCGTTACCTATTTGACATAAGCTGGGATAACTCTGGTAATAAGCGTAATTGATAGGAAAAAAGACCCAAACACGGCAGGAGAATGCAAGAGATACTAACATCACGGTTCACTATGTTGACAGTGGTCCAACAGATTTGCACTTTCAATTTTCAACAAAATGATGATAATGAATTATTAATTGTATGAACATTATGAATTTAACTTATATCTTGTACTTTGCGTTACTTTATTAAAATGATCGTTCGCACATGCGCATAAATCATTTGCAGTAAATACACATGACTCTTCTCTTCGTTTTTATTGCCTCAAAGCAATAAATAGTAAAACAAAACATGTGAAAGTAATATTTATGTTAAAAAGCCTTCCATTTTCCATGTATCTATGATTTGATTCTTTCTTCCTTTCCCTGTTAAGGGTTTTTGTTTTTTTTTTTGTTTGTTTGATTGTTTGTGGTCAAATACCTTTTGAGGTGGGCGTAAGGCTGCCCACATTTTGTTCTTGTTTGTTTTACTTTTGCTTATTTTTAGTTCTGAGGGGTCACTAGTTTCATTTTGAAAATATTCTTCTTCCCCTCGTATGTCTTTTGAGTGTTTACTTGCTGAGTAGAGCCAATAAGCTCGAAACAGCGTCTCAGCTACAAAAACTGAAAAAGGCTTCCATTTTCCTATAATATTTATGTATTTCAAGTGTCTCAGTTACGCTCCGTTTCAAGTGAATTAAAAGAATAAGAGAAAAACAAGTAAATATTTATTAATAATTTCACATAAATAATAACTTATTCTCTTCGTTATTATCGGAAGTGCAAGTAAATTAATATCATGTAAGATATCTTTCGCTTACTTTATTAATTTTTAATCAGACGAGCGAAGTGGGTCTCTCCATTCCCAAATAGAGCATATTTTGTGAACCGTTTTATTCAATATCTACAGTAATTAGAACTATGAAATTTTGCAAGCCCACATAGACATCCATGTAGAAATGTACAATCAAATTTTTAACACTTAAAGCTATCAATTTTAGAAGAATGATTTGCTTTTGAAAATTTGGAAAAAGCCATAAGACAGACCATTACTTCTGAAACCGAAACAAAAAATGATAAAATCTTTTAACGTGCTTGTATTATAAAATTAAATAATCAACTATTAAAACACATTACAATTAAGACAATCTAAAAATTAAAAATTATCACTACGTTTCAAACCATCAACGTTGATATGGTTCTTCCTCAAGTGCATTAAAAAAAGTTTTGATCCTCCGTGGTCGGGTTCGTCTGTAAGAATGACCATCCGTATGGGATTCTGGGTAAAGGGAAGAGAATTTCTGTTGAGCATAGATTGCCCCTAGTGCAGCGTTTCTCAACCTGTGGGGCGCGCCCCTTTAGGGGGGGCGCGATAAAACTAAAGGGGGGGGGCACGAGCATATCGAAGATCTGCTAAAGAGATAGGTTTGCAGGGTTTTTTTCTTTTGGTTGAACAGATAGGTTTGGAGGTTGTTTTTTTTTCGGGGGGCGCGATGAGAGTTGTGATTGAAAATTGGGTCGCAAGTACTAAAAGGTTGAGAAACACTGCCCTAGTGTTAAGCGGATGTAAAAGCTCTGCGGACGTAGAAATTTTTTTTTTTTTTTTTTTTGTTGCTGTTATTGTTCTTGATTGTTTACGAAATGGAGTTTCTAAATTCCGTATTCCAGGATATTGGTGGTGGAGAGATCCTGATTGTGGCTTTTTTTAATCTTTATTAAACCGTATTCGTAGAATTGTCGTAGGTATAAATCCCGTTCGCTGCCAAAAACAACAGGATTTTTGTTGTCCAGTTCATGATGCTTTTTTTGACAATGTGATGCCGTATGATATGCCAGGTTTTTGTTTTTTACTGCGGAAACGTGTTCATTTATGCGTTTTTCCAGACATCGTTTGGTCTGCCCAATATATAGGCAGCCATTGTTGTAATGTGTTTTAATAGTTGATTATTTAATTTTACGAAACAAAAAATCTTTAATCTTATACTAATATATAAACCTGAAGAGTTTGTATGTTTGAACGCGCCAATCTCAGGAACTACCAGTCCGATTTGAAAAATTCTTTTTGCGTTAGATAGCCCGTTTATTGAGGAAGGTTATAGGCTGTATAACATCACGCTACGACCAATAGGAGCGGAGCAGTAAACATGTCGACCAACGGGTGCGGCGGTGGCGGGGCAGCTACGCCGCACGACGAGAACCGAACATTACCGAGATAGGCCGAATTTAACGCGGGTGATACCGCGGGGCACAGCTCGTTTCGAATAATTCTACAACGTCGTAAATTGGTCACTTTTAAATACCTTCAATCGTAACATGTAGGCTTATGTATACTTATTATGAAATTTTCGGAAGTGATTTTGACAGTGCGCGAGTTACTCAAAGCCCGCTTTTTGCTAGTTATTAATATGGCTATTATTATTATTATTATTATTATTATTATTATTATTATGTTAAAGTTTCAAACCTTGGGTTTCCCCAGCAAACACAACATGGCGGGTCAAGGACCAAAGCACATATTGCCATTGAGTGTAAAAGAAAAATGTACAAGACTGTGGTTAGGGATGTATGGTTGTGTCCATAAATAGTAGTAATAATAATAATAATAATAATAATTATTATTATTATTATTATTTATTTACTTACTTTAACCTAGGATGAAGTGTATTTACCATATCGTTATAGAGACTGTAATATTTTTAAGCTTATTTGAACTTTACAGAAAAATAACTAAATACACAGTTCCTTTTACTATCCTACACATACAAATAACATAAAAAATGTATTTTTGCTTAAAATTGTGCCACGCTTTATAAAGACACTTTCTCTTTGTTTTGCTGTTTATTTACCAATTTCGTAGCTACCTGTGTTTCGTAAACACGTGAATTTCACTAATAAAGTCCCCTTATTAACGGCATGCTTTCATATTCCGTCCGCCTACTGCTTCCATTTGTACCCTGTCTTTCTCCTCTGAAGACTGGACTGAAGAGTTATTTCCCAGGCGTCCTCACCGACTTGGACGCCCAAAACAATTACGATCCTGTGTTGGAGAAGCACTCATGAATAATTCAGGGTCAGTTCCACGAAAGCCAGGTACCACCCCCTCGCCTGTTGAAATGGGGTCATTAGTCAAATGGAGCGGATAATCCCAAGCTCAGATTCCTCACTTTTACAGTTTATCAATGATCATAAATAAAGGGAGTGGTTTTAAAACAACCATTTTAAACAGCGAATTCAACTGTATCGGAAAACGTATCAGCAGTTTTTTTTGTTTTTTTTTCCTTGTCTTTTTTGACACAAATACACCTACAATGATAATCTCAGTAGAGGATCCCAACAATAACAAAAAAAAATTGAAAGAAGTAATAATTAAATAAAAACTTACCAAAATTTCTTTTAGTATTAAATATTTCTTTTTTTAGTATTTTTATAATCTTTATAAATAATATTTAAAATCAGCTCAATAGGGAAGTTGCAGAAAACCTGGTCCCTACAACCCCCCCCCCCTCCAAATTTTAAAATGTAGGGACAAAATCTACTGTCTTTTACTATTTTTTTAATAGGAATGGTTATTGGGGGAGTTAGAATGTCGAAAAACAATTTCTAACTACACTAGTGTTTAAAAAAATACGTAGAAATATTGAGGAAGTTTAATATTAGAATAAATAAGTAAATTCTATTCTATATACTTGATAGTTACCCTGTTATTCTTTACCAGAATAACATACACTTATATCTCCGAAATAAGATATTTTTCTTACTAAAAAAAAATTTAAAAAAATTCATCTACAATGATATTAGAAATAAATACGTAATATACTTGGAGTGCAATAATGTAAGCTATGTAATTGCTGAATTGAATTACCGAGAGCAGAGTATTTCTTTTTTTTTTTGCATGTTTTTTAGATTTGTAATTGTTTCTGTGGGCTGTAAAGATACTAGCTTATACGCCCATTCAACATTGACGGGATAACAATGTAACGGTTTTAGTTGAGATACAGGATTTGTCCGTAATTTCTTCATTCATGTCGAGAAATGTCTCTAACGACTCTTCAGTTCGTCGCTGAGGACGAGCTTCTGCATCTAATGTTCCTCTGGCCTGCGTTTGTAGTAGGCTAAAAAAACGAACATTGAATTTAAATTTTAATCTAGTAGGCTAAAATAATGAGTTGGTTTTTTTTTTTCTCTGGCTCTTCTCTCATTGCGTCACACACACAGAGGGAATGATAAGAGATATTTCACAATAATTTGAATATAGTCCCCGTTGTCTAATGGATAAGATGTCTGACTTCGGATCAGACTCTTTGCAGGTTCGATTCCCTTCGCGAACGATTCATTGTAGAAATTAATTCTATTTTCACAGGAAATTAAAATTATTTTTCAAACCCAGAGATGTTACGGAAGTGCGTTGCACAGACAAATCTGGAAAACTATATAAGAGATGTCTGCAGTAAATAAAATAAAACTTTTTTAATAAATTACGCCATAAAAATTTTCACAAAAAAATTACAGAATATTATTAATTATCAAAGGCCAGAAGAATATAATTCTGTTAATATATAAACATCATAAAAAAATCCCATAAGCAGTTGCCACGAACATCCATTGACAAGGTCTGCAGTTGTCCGGTAGATAGCGCCACTGTATGGAGGATTGTATTGGGCGAAATGCCAAAAGCAATAGTGTCCTCAACGGAGCTACGACATTGATAAAGAGTAAATAAAAATTAACAGATGATCAATGGAGCAAACAAATGAGCAGATAATGAAGAACTGTTGCTGTCAAAAATCTAATGAAGGTGATTTATGAGCGCTAAATTTAGCAAAATTAATATCTTCTTTTATTTAAATAAATGGAAAGAAAAAAAAAACTTTGGAAAAGTTAATCCAAAGAAAACATTAATAGTTGAATTAACTATTAACTTGAATTCCATTAATAGTTGGTTTACGTAAATTTTAGGATTTATTTGAAATAAAACGATTTGATAATAATAAAAAAACACAGTATTAATAAATAAATTCATTTTTTATCTTCAATGACTTTTTAGACTTAATAATAATAAAAATAATAATATTAATAATTTTATCAATAAAGCTTCCTATTTTCATTATTAGTCTACTTTAATGTTTATATTTAATAATAACACGAAAAAAAAAAAAAAGCTCCAGAAACAGGTTTTTAAGATTTTGCAACTAGTTTGTTCATCCTTCGTTTCAATGTAAGATTCTAAGAAATTATTTCAACATAAATTCAGATGTCTGTTGTTCCAGTTTATCCTGGCGACCATTAGTAGCTTTATATTGGAAGAATTTTTGATAAAATATTCATTTATAAGGCACTAGAGTACTTGTAATAATGATACAATAATTAAAAAAATATAGTAACCACAGAATGTAATTGTTACTATAAGGGACACCACTGAATTTGCTGCAGAATATCAACACGTATATAATTTCTAATTTGAGAGTAAAACCGATAGGAATATAAAGGGTAGGATATAAAAAAGATATATATAAAAAAAAAAAAACTTAGAAATTTTGGAGGATTATTTACATCTTTATATATCTTAACTTTTATTCATAATAAAAACTTAGCAGCTTTAATATTGTTATTTTTCTACATTAATTCCTGGTAACTGGATAAAATAAAATAAAAATGTTCTATATTTAAGCCGTGGGAGGTTTTTATCTTTTCTTTTGTAAACTATTTCTGCTAACATTACTATATTTAGAGAGTGTTTATAATGACAAAGTAACAAAAAATAAATAAATAAATCAAATAAAATGAAAACACTGGATAAGACAAAGTCTTCGAAGATGAAAAATGAAGCGTGAATTTTGGCCAAAAATTTGGCAACTTTTTTTTAAGATTTTGTTCCAAGTCTTCTGCCAAAAAAATTTAGGTTAATAAAAAGTGAGAAAAAAAAACTGCTTTGAAATTCAGAAAAAAAAGAAAAGTTACCCAAAAATTTAATCAAATTTACTGTGTTCACTTGAGTTGGATTTTTTTAAAGAGAAACCACAATTCTTTTTGGACATTTTTCAGCAAATTCTAACTGTTTTGAAAATTTACCAGGAAAACTGAACTGAAAATATCAGGAAATTTAATTTATTAAATTAATTACTTAAATGATGTAATAGATTTAATTTAATTATTTTCGTTAATTAAATAAGGCTTCTTATTTAAATTTCACTGAATTGTTTTCCTGCGATTAAGAAACAGTTCTTGTTTAATTTTCATGTTGAACATTAGATCTCAAACAACGCCAAATATTTTTTTTTTAATAAAAGACTAATTCTAAAGCCTTTTAAATTATAAATACAAAAAAATTACGATTTAAAAATTTTTAAGTCTGAAAAAGTACCTAATTTTTTTTTTTTTTTAAGATAAAAACTTAAATTCAGTGGTCTAATGCTTTCCATGATTTTCTAAGTTTATAAGTTAAATATCAGTTTTCAGATACACACACACAAGAAGTCGGAAACTTAAATTTATAAGAAGAATTCCGTAAGCTTATGAAAGAACGGAGGTTTACAATTTTTTCTTTCACAAAAACACATTCAGTTACATTTAAAGTAACTGAAATATAAAAAAGATAATAATAAATAAAAAAAGAAGGATAAAAGAAGTATAAAATCCATTTAATGATAATTTAACCCTAAATCTAGAACAATCACGCGAGATTATGACCTCATTTAGCATGTTTCCTTTTTTTTTAAATAAATTTCTTATTTTCTTAACTTTTAAAGCTAAAATATATTTACACGCATCTGTTTTGCCTTATGTGATTTCGATATTTTTACGATGCAATACTTTCTAGATTTCACCACTTATTGCGAGATCTGCTCTCAGACATTCTCAAAGGACCTCATACAAATTCACTTTCCCGATTTTGTTTAGTGATATTTGTTTTGTTTTTTTAATCACTTTTTATTTAAAATTTGTTTTTGATGTGTGTCCTATTGAGGAGTATCCAATTAATACCTTTCTATTATTTATTGAACTTGATTGAATAGTTTGATTCGTTCCTACCTTGGACATGAGACGACTACCGGGAGAGTCTCCTGGAGGGGCAGTGACGAGGGAGAAGCGAGCTTGGGCTTCCTCGCATTCCGAGCTAGTCCCAGGCAAGGAAGTGGATCTAACAAAGAAATCAAACAAATACAAGATTAATTTCAACAAACTAAAAACTTGGATGATTGTTTCTTTTTTTTTTAAGGCGCAGTAGCAACTACGGCCATACTGCGTCAGGAAACAATTCTAATGTAAAAATGGAATGCAAATTTTGAAATAAAGCTGTAAACGTCAAAATATACAGCAATAAAAGAGAAAAGATAGAAATGAAGTCGGGACAAATAAAAGTAGGGACAAAAAGTTAAAATCCTACTAAATCGTAAATAGAGAACATAAAAGTATAACATAAAAATGACTAATACAATATTACCAAAAATACCGCATCCTCTGCCGCCTTGATAACTGTATTGAACATCTTTAAATCCTAAATTTAACGCATAATTTCTGCCATAAAAATGACAAATCCTTAAAATTTCATGTTTTAAATTGTTTAAAACTTGTTAAAGGATTTGTTCTTGTTCTGTTAAAAAGGTGCGTTAAATGCGAACGTCAAATGAGTAAACGACAAAGTCATGATCATGACGTCATCGCCAATGGTCGCTGGAACTGCTGTAAAGTGAAAAAGAAAGTGAAATCCCACGAGGAATCCAGTAAGAACCCTATTCACCTTTAGAGTACGATTGACGGAGAAATCTACCGACAGTCCTGATCTCGCACCGAGCGATTATGAATAGGGTCTGAGAATCCGATAGCTGTCGCCGTCGATGAACTGATGTCGTCAGTTTGAGAAGGTCTGTTATTCAACCGTTATGACTAAGAGTAAAACGAGATCATTCCAATCATGGAAATCTTCTATTAACAAAATACGGGATTCTTCCTAAACTGTCTAACAATTTTTACTTTTTTTTTTTTTTTTAACTTCGAATAAAACAAAACAAAAAGTTACTGTTTTTCATAAATCTCATAACCGCATATTTATCATTGTAAAAATGGAATTTACAATAAAACAACACGAGAGAAAAATGTTTAATTACTGAATTATAATATTAAATTTCATGTTACAAAACTCTGTAAATGTAAAATTGCAAATTTTACAAAAGTTAAGATAAAAATATGCTTTCGAAAATATTTAAAATATATAAAAACTGATTTTTTTCAGCATTATCGATTTTTTATTTAATTTTTTTAATTTATATCAAATCTTGAATTTTTTTTTTTTTTTTTTAAGTTAACTTCATTCTGACACTAGTTATAAATTATTTTTTATATTAAAGTATTTAGTGCCTTACATTACGAAAGGAAGCAGTAATGATTTTTAAGAATAAAAAAATCAATTTTTAACGTTGTACCGACAAGTGCTGCCATCTCTGAAGTATAAAAAGAACTACAAATGAAGGTCAGAATAGGATATAATTATTGTTCTACTGGGCTTCTAATTGGTTGATATTCCATAAGTTTTCCTAGATTAAAATAAATAAAGACCAATGTTTTTTTATAACATTTACTCTTAATAAAAATATATTCTAAAAACTAATAAATAGCTGAAAACAGCGAACATAATTCAGATTATTTATTTTAAACATGAGCTTTTTAATACAAACAAGATATTATAAACACTTCATCGTAGAATGTAATATTTTTCTATTATTTAAATTTAATAAGATTTTGGTAAAACGTATGTAATAAGATAACTAGAATTTAACTGAATGAAATTTGTTAGCAGCAATAATTATTAATATTCAAAAAAGCCTTGTATTAAATTAATGAATTAAAAATACTTCTTAATATGTATTTATATGAAAATTATTTAAATAAATAAATAACAGCATAATTAATTACTCATTAAAAGTTGAGTTCTTAAACAAAGGTGACTTTAACCTAACATTAAAACCTCAATGATTTCATTCTAAATTAGTTGTATATAATTACGTTATTGTAGAAGAATATCTACAAAACGAATCTACGAAGGTCTTCTAATAATGTGAGTAAACTTTAAATTTGAATTTAGATGTAGATCCTGCATTGATCTACGAATAACTTTAGTACAAAGTACTTTAGCGCTTATTGTAAAATTCCAAAAAGATCTCTTACCGAAAACATCCTCAAAGACCTGTAGAACTGTAGTCAGTTAAAATCCGGATACAGATTTTTGGCAACATTCTGTACATGTTCAGCAATACGAAGAAATTGAAATGAATAAAAATGCTTTAGTAATAAGGAAAGTAAAACTATACTTTAAATTAATTGTAGGTTTCATAAACGAATCCGACCTCCATGGGCGAGTAGAAGTTTATCATTTAGTAGTTTTGCATTTTTTTTAACCCATTAGAAAATTTGGTTTTCTGCATAATACCATTACAAAAGATCGATTTAAAAGGGTTGTGACATTACAAAATTAATAATCTGGAACTAGGGTTGTAAACGGGAGGGAGAAGGGAGAAAGAGGTGAGTAGTCTTTTATTCTCGATCTCGATACTAATTTATTATCTAAGAATCTTCAGTTACGAAATTCGAATAACCTGGTGTACGCGGGAGGGCGGTGAGAGAATGGGCAAACATGGTTGAAGGATACTCCTACGGGGTTTCCGGAATAGGTGTAGATTTGTAATGACATTAGACCTTTTAAGTTATTTATTTATTTATTTATTTATTTTTATTTATTTTTTTTTTTGTACCAACCGGGAAAGTTTCGATGTGATCTCGCAATTGCAATTTCTTTATCATCCACATTAGGACATTTGTCTTTTGTAACCCGAGCGAAGAACGGGTCTTTCTGCTAGTATTAAATAAAATATTAATGTGAACTAGCAGAAAAAAAGACATGCCTTAATAGTCCCTAGCGACAATCTACAAAAATTTCAAACAGACTGAAAAGAAAGAATTAAATATAACGCTTAAAAAAAACAAAATAAAATAAAATAAAAAAAAAAAACAGCTTTTTATTCATTTATTTTTAATACTACAATAGCCTGATTGCTATACAATTATTTATAATACTATTTATAATAAACATATTACTTACATATGATTATATGTACTGTTTATACATAGATATCAAATATATCCTGTATATCCATAGATAGACCAGACTATGTATAAACAGAAACTACTTTATTTCATTATGAAATGAAATGAGAACAGGAAATCTTACAAATAAATATCATCAATATTAAAAAAAAAAATGGAGGAAGAATGTCCAGCGAATGAATAAGTCAAGGTGACCATGAATTGCTTTAGAGGATACAGAAAGAGAAAGACCTAAAGGAAAATGAGCATATGATTTGCTTTGAGGCGGTACAGGAATGCTTAAGATCTAACAGTGAAGCAAACAAGAAGATATAAAATTAAACTTCCGTAATGGAATAAAACAAAACGGAAAATAAACAGATGAGGAAAAAAAGTATTATTTAGATATGACGTTCAATAAATATATTTAATTTCTCTAATTCCTCTTCCCAAGAAACAAGAATAAAATTATCATAAATAAAAAAACGTAAATTAATAAAAACTATATAGTCACAGTACAAATAAAAATTATAATAAATCTAAAGCATATTACTCTGATTCTAAAACTGATATGAATAGTTTTATCTTCCTTTATACAAGTTGTAATCATACACCAGAGCGGGATTCCATCTTCCTTGTTAGCGCTGTTTCTTTTCACTTATATCTTGATGAAACCTTTCCCCTTGTTCGTCGCTAATATAATCATATTATATAAAGAAAAACATGGTGTGAATGTAGAAAGTTAGATCTTCTAAGAGCCTAAGCAATTAATCATCTGATATACTGTGAATAAGAATTATTTTCCAGTTAGACGATAGGATAGGTATATGATATCTCTATTGACTTCACTGCAGACGGAATAATCTATTTCTGTTTACTAATGGGTATTAAAGTTTGAATCTTCCTAATAACGACATGAGAATACCAAATAACTGAAGCCCTTTATCAAAAATATAGCATTTTATGCAGCAGATATTATATGTAAGCAGCGAGGTCTCAATACAGACATTGATAGGAACAATCCTAGGAACAATGTGGAGCCCAACTAAAAAGTTACTTCAAAAAAAGCAACGATAAATTCACAACAAGTTATCCTTTGCTGGGATATCATTTTTTTTTTTTTTAACTTATCTTTTATTGGGCATTTATTGCTGTTTATTTAAGTTTTGATTAATTCCCACGAATTAGGTTTGTTTAAATCTGATTTTACTGTAATCTATTCAGACGAGACAGAAATAATTTGACAATTTTACATAGATACTAAGAGTTTAGATTCTAAGACAACAAATTCATGGAAACTGTCAAAATTCTATCTCCCGCAGCTTCGTTATAGAAGATAATGTTAGTTTCAACAATCATTTGTGTTAAGTGTTTTATAAACAGTCAATTTAAATCTAAATATGAAATTATAAATTTCATAAAGGGAATGGAATCTTGTCGCCTCGTACTATAATACTGAAATAATAATTTTGTGTAACTAATATTTAAAATTAAGAGGTAATTTCAGCTTATTTCTTTGATATTATTTGTTTTTGTGTCTACCAACATTTTTAATTATTTTCTTTTTTCAAAAAAATTTAAAATAAATAAAATATTTTAATTAATTCCGAATTTTGACAATGAATACTCTTCGCTTTCTGAATAGTACGTTTCAAGAATATGCTCCTAGTAGTTGAATCATCGCACTAGAATATAATTACATAATATAATTGTACTACAGTACAATTAATGCTATATCTAATAGTAATTATACTAAACAAAAGATTTAATGTGCCAGAATTTAATATAAAAGCATAAAGAAATGCCTCAGAAGTGAAAATATCTGAGATTCATCGGTAAGATACTGGGATGACCGTTTCGTCCTTTTTTTTGTGGACTCGTCAGTCTACGGTAAACCCAGACTCTCACCGATGAAAACTCAGATTTTTATATTTCTGTATCAAAAGCATAAATGCTTTTATAATAATTACAATACAACTAAGTAACGTAATTAAATATAATTAAATTTATTAGATATTATCACAGAATAAAACAAACAACAGGCCTCAGAAGTATAAATATTTAAAGCCAAGCATCTGTTTGACCGTTTTAATGCATGACTACGACCACTCTGACGAAACAAGTGCAAGTCAATCAGTCGTTAATGCAAACTTAACACATTTCATAAAATATTAATTTTTAAAAAATAAGTCTCCTAATTGATCGTTTTGCCTAAACAGCTTTCTTAAATGATTGCTATTTAAAAGCACCGACAGTTAGTCACTGGAATAATTACACCAAAAATGTTACTAAACTAAACATAGATTCTCAATTTGCAACAGACCCATTTAAGCGGATTCATAGGTACTTCGATATACGACTAGCAACACAGCGCTACTGCGAACATACAATCATTTATACAGTGTGACAACCAAGAGTTGAGCCTTAGCCACGCCTATGTCACGTGGTAGGCGAAGAGTCGAAGTCGTCATTTGAGGGGTCAGTGTGATAATTTCAATTTTCAGGGGAAATGCACAGATTTTGTTTCTTGGTTATAACAGAGGAATTGATGATATAAAATACGATATTATATATCTATTTTTCTTACATATAATAATAACTATGTTATATTTTAACTGTAACGATGTATAAAACTGATTTGCTGTTTAAGAACTATTATATTTATAATGTTTCTTATTTACTTAAATTATGAAAAATCGTAATTATATATAAATTATATTAATTAATATAAGTAACAAATATATACACTTCATGGTAATAATGTTTTATTTAACAATTAAAATAAAGAATACCTGTAATGTAAGTGCCGATAGATTAATATATAATTATTAACTATAAATTAATAGTTAATTATCTAATACAAAAGAAAAGAAACTTAACAAAAGTTAAAAATTTATAGTAATATTCTCGTCAATTCCGTCAGCGATTAATAAAGTTTTAACATTTTAGTGCTTCAGAATTACATTTTTCCGAATTAATTCGACTGAATAATTTATATTTTATGTAGTTTTCCAATCTTAGACCAAATTATTAATAATTTTATTGATTTGAAAGATTTTTAACCAATTGTATCTATACTTCTCCCAAAGCTAACCTGATAATACACGAACAGTTACGGGGTCAAATCACACCAAGTCGTCTCACCGAGCATCTGAAAGTATCCCTCCGCGCCCACATGACGCTTTTTCCAATGTAAACAAAACGAATTCTCATTACAGCTATCGCGATAGAATTCTATTGTATATTTAGCAATTTCAAAAAAAAAAGAACAGATAGAAATTAAACTTATTAAAGAAACAATCTATTTGTAATTTTTAAAGAAATCTTAAGTTACAAGACAATATTTGTTACAAAACGAAAATAAACAAAAAAATTAAAACTTTTTTTTTTTAAATTGTATTTCAACTTACTCAGAATCAAATTTCAATATAAATTTCTGTAATGAAAATTTATTACAAATATTTAAACAATTATTAAAATTGTAATGGAAATTCTTTCTTATTTGACTTTTATTTTTACATAGACCTGTATTTCAAATTTTATTATTATTTTATAACAAATAAATGATAACTAAAACATATGGAAGAGATATTGTCATGTTATGATTTTTTTATAAACAAATATAATCTTTATTCTGAAAATAAATTCATGTGAAATAGAAAAGCAAATTAATCCTCTTTCGTAAAGAATTGGTGGCCCTGAAAAGGGCCGTTTTTCAACAATCAATTTTTCAGAGCGGTCTCAGCGTCAGTATTAGGCCTACAATCCGAGCTGATCGAGAAACCATTTCTCATAATAAACACCGTTTATTTCTGCGGGATAATCCCCAAGTTTTTTTTGAGCCTTAAATATACCACACGCTCCAACGTCAAATCCTTCTGAACTTCCTGCATGGATAATTATTAACCGAGGAAGAGCCGATATCGAAGGATCAAAAAGCGATGTCGCGATGAACGCTAACCCTCGCGCAAATGCGTTTCAGCTGGAGATCACAGTGTTATCGTGCCATATCGTCCGCTTCGTATGGCCAAAATTTATCCATGTTTCATCTATATTCTAAATATAACGATCATGAGAACGATAATGACGGATGTCTCGGGTTTTGTTGGTTTATTTGGTTGAAAAACACTGCGTTTGAAAACGCCATGTTAACTCAACTGTGGGGCTTCCTTGATTGGTTAATCAACTAATGACTTTAAAACTCATAAACATCTGAAATGATGTCTTTATCTCCTTAAAATATTTACCTTGATAAATTACGACATGCTTAAAATGATAATTTCTGTTAATTGGCATTTATTTTTGACCAGATCATTATTTAATGTACGGACTACTTTTCATTGCGAAGGTATACATCCAGTAACTGTTCGTGTATTATCAGGTTAGCTTTGGGAGAAGTATAGTTATTTTTTCATTATTTTGATTTTTCTTCCCTATATATTTTCTTGACATTATAAATGTTATTCATAATTATTTTATAAATAATTTTTTTCTTGGTAAATATTTAAAAAAAAATTCCTAATCATGTTGTTTTTTTTCCCCCAAATTTTTCTTTTACTACCCTCACCCCTATTGTGAAATGTGTTCTTCGTTTGAAGAGCCGGGGCTAAGGCTCAACTCTTGGTTGCCACACTGTATACTCAAAAGAATACATTTTAATAAAGTTTAATTTTCTCAAAATGTTCTATTCATAAGCAGAGCCTGTTTAGCTTCAATGATTCTCTGAACGAAAGTTAAAAAGACACGATATTTAATAATCTATTTACGCGATTTATCAATATTCGTGGGACGAGTAAACCGCGTAAGTCGAGGACTAAACAGGCCGGTTTTAGACGGGTGGGAATTAGGTGGAAATTGGATGGGAATGCATGATGACTATCAGTTTTTAGAATTTATTCTATTTTTTTTTTTTTTTTATGGCTGGCTGGATGGTTTGATGGCAGCAGCGCCACGGTGGCGAAACATAGAACCAAAACTAACAGGTTATATATAGCTTCTAGCTGTATCAAAGTTCTACCAATTTTCTTACTGGAAATTTGAGGAGTTTGAGTAATTTGCAGTCTGCATTTAATTTCAAATGTGAATGACTGAAAACAATTTACTGATTCATCGAACTACGTTTGGCTGTCGTCTATAATAAGAAACATGGCGGTTGTTCTGTCGCTTCCGATAAACGAAGAGTTATTTCACATTCATATCCAGAGTAATAAGATAATCTTTCCAATACAAACATTGTTTTATCAATATATTCAATGCTTTAGAATATTTCAAAAATCATTTGTAATTGTTTAAAATAGACTTTTTTTGTGGGTTTTTTTTTTTGTGTTTTGTGCAATTGTCGAAATGCGCGTAAAGGATTCTGGATAAATGAGATTCCCATGAGTTTTTGATGGGAAACGTATGGCTGTATAAAATACCTCAAGTTAATGAGAAACCAGTGAAAAAGTGATGCCCACCAAATTTCGGATGGGAAATGGCTGGGAAACATTTCCCATCCGTCCAAATACGGCTTAACTATAAACGCTTAAGTCATTTTAATGAGAAGTAGTTTTAACTGAAAACAGCATTTCATGAAGCCTTTGGTGTCTCGAATAATCAAGTAAAAAGTCTTCTTTTATTTGCAATTTAACCTTCTTGTTATCTATAAAATCCTACAGTAACCGCAAGACAATCAATTTATTTAATATCTTGAGATAAAACATTTCTCTGAGATCGCAATTAGATCAAAGGATAACAAAGCTAAGATTTGTGAAGAATTGGTGTGAACTGTTAAGAATATTTCAATTTTTTAAATCTAATTTGTGAAATAGCAAAAAGGTTTATCTTAAAGTATTTTTAAACGTTGAATCAAAAACGGTAAAAATTCAGAAAAAAAAAAAAAACAGGAAATAATCTCGTCTTAAATCACAAATAAAAACAACGAATTTAAAGATGTCGCCTACACATGCGCTTGTGACCATGAACAGGAAGCAGTTACAGGTAAAGTATTAAAAGATGACAATAACTATCACAGGGTCAAGTGTTAATTAACTTACGTTTATAAACGAGGCAGATTAGTGCCAATGGAGATAAATATAAAAATAAAAACTTAAGGTTAAAACTTCCCTTTCGAGAGGGAGAAGGTAGACGCTCCTGCGATTACCAGTAGAGGTCGGAGAGCCAGTCCTACTCAGAAGCAAGTCCTCTAAGTGTAAAGATGATTCTCAGAAAAAAATTAAAATAAATGTAACAGCACATACAGAGTTGCTCCTCACCAATGTTTGTTATCGAAGTTAGTTTCAACGTTTGACGATCTTTTTTCTCGAAATCATATTCTTTTTCCACTTATATATATATCCCGGTTATATATTTATGTTTTAAGCATCTCAAATACTAGTGTTTATTTTGTCTTAATTAAATTCTAAACCAAATATTTCACTTAACACATTAGATATCTTGTACAAATACATTTTTCTCTTGTGCTATCAGTGATATTTGAACCCCTGCGTTAATCACAGGAGTTCTGTTTGTGGCTCGTTACGAAACTACAGTTTTATCTGTTCGATAAGAAATGGATGGAAGGTTTATCTCAGCGGTTGTTAGCAATAAAAAGAAAGAAAAAAAAAAAAGCCTTCGCCCAAAGCAATGAATGAACTCGTGGTTGAGGATAACCACTGCCAGAATGACTCAGGCTGGGATTGAAAACAGGTTCTGTAGAGCAATAATTAAAGGTTTTATCACTATTCGAGAATTAACCATCAGTAAAGACATAGGAGTCGATGTCGAATCAAGGTCATGAAATGAAAAATTTGACTTTACAAGTAACAATTTATATAATCTTATTCTTTTATACAATGTTTGTCTCGTTCCATTGCAAAACTACAAAAACTCTGACGATGCAGTTTTCCTGATCTCAGTTTGAAAAACAACACCTGTGTCAGCCTCTGATATCGGTAAAAAAGACACTTTATATTTATTCAAAACACATTTCCCTACATAATATTTTGCGTGGCCTGACGACAGAAGTGAAATCAACGGGATTAAATAAAAGTTCAGATTCATAAAACGCTTTTGATAATTTAATTTCTTAAATTTGATAATTTAAACTCCAATCGAGAAAGAGTTTACAATAACTTTTTCCTAATATAAAAGCCATCTGTTGCTGCCAAATTACAGCGAAGCGACCATTGTTCACAGGGAAGCAGTCACAGATGAAAAAATACGATAAATCACGGCGAGTATTTATTTTTATTCAAAGACACAATCCATTCACGTCCTTTCTTACAAAAAAAAGATGCTGATAACTACTCTACGGAAGCCAAATATCATGGACATCGGTCTTGTGCTTTCTGAGAGTTCTTTCCTTTTTTTTTTATTTCCCCAATCCCTTCCTTGGGCGGAAAAATGTTCGGTTTTTTTTGTTTTTTTTTTTATCCGAGAAGACAATGCTCGATGATTGATCAATCTTCTATTTTCTTATTTCTTAAGAATCGAACCTATTGGCAACCAATTAAACGCCAAATATCATGAACATCGGTTTTGTAGTTGCTGAGGCAAAGTATCATTACGCCAAGATAGCAGAAGACAAAATAACAAAAATAATAATAAATAATAAAATAATAATAAAAGCAAATAAATAAATAAATAATAAAAACAATAATAATAAAAGATATCATGAAGTCAACGGGATTAAACACTTATATGAGACCACAAGAAATATTTATTTCAAAGATTTAATGTTTTTTTGTTGAGAAAAAGAAGAAGTCTTCTTTGTTGGTCAGCGATTTAAATTCCTTGAAGAACAACCTAATGCTGTCAGATGAAGAACTGAGTAGATGCTGTTTCTTGTCAGGGAACGAATTACGGAAGAGGCAAAGGTGTAACGAAATGATTTCCCTAATGAGAACACTCAGGGGATCGGCAGGAAACAGAGAATAAAGCCCTCAAGCAAAGGAAAGAATAGAAAAGAGAAGAAATAAAAACAGGAAGGCAATCGAAGAAGAATTCAATTTCTCTGTACGTCCGAGAAGAAAGCGTTCAATAGCAAAAAAACAAACATAACAATAAAGCCAAGGGTAGGGGTCTTTTCAAACAATCTTTTAAAAGGAACGCTCAAGGGGTTCTGGAAATTAATTTTTCCAACAGTTTCCGCAAAAGCTTTTCAAGTTACGAAAATTCTTATGTTTTCTTAAAGGGCATCAAGTTACGAAAATTAAAGAAAATAAAACAATCAATAATAAACAAAAAATCTTCATTAATAAAGATGGTAACGCAAACATAGTATTTAAAAGAAAATATATAAATAATAAGAACAGTAATACAACCACTAATTGAACAAAAACTGAAAGGAGAAAGATTTTAATTTCAGGATTAATATATAGCAATTTCACTCCGAGACAAAGCGGCTAAAAACTGAAGATTAAAAATATTAATCCGTAAGAAGAAGTTAAGAAGATTTTGAGGATTTAATACAATCTTTTCTTTTTAATTTCATCTTTTTGTGACTTGTAGTTACAGAAGCAGAAAAAAAGCTTCATTGATAACAGAGGCTACATAATCATCCAAATCAACGTGTGCCTTAACAACAAATAGCCTACGACAAGGAAACATAAAGGCACATAAATAAACAAAATGGACTGAGCTATTTTTGATATTTATATTGAGAAGCCAAGACACAACTGTTTCGAGTTTCTCAATCCTCATCAGTTGGATTCGCCTCATTATATCCAGCTCAGAGAAATCAAACAAGAAAAGCAACGGACAAATGGAGGAAACATTGACATAACAAACATCAAAAAAAAAAAAAAATAAAAAAAAAAAATAAGAATAAATTAAGAATTTTTTGAATTAATCTTTACTAATTTAAGCGTTTAGCTTAAGAATTAATTATTGAGCCCTTTTTATTCTTAATTTACTTTAGATTTTTTTTTTAATTGAGAGGTCATTGTTTTGTCTATTTGTCCGTTTTGTTTATTGTCTTATTTCACTAAGGTGAATATATTGGGCCTATTTAGCTGATGAGGGTTGAGAAAGCTGAAACAGTTGTGTCTTGGATTCTCAGTATTAAATATCAAAAAAAGCTCAGTGAATTTTCTTAATTTATGTGCGTTTCTGTTTCCTTGTCGTATAGAAACTTATTTCGTTTGAATTCCAGGTAATAACAGTCAAATGAACGTAGCTTGTTTTTCTAGAGTTCATCGAAGGAGACACAAGAGAACTGAGTAGAAAATATTTCCAGTACGACTCTTCATGGCTTAAGACGCCATAGTCCTTGAAATAGGCTCCGACATTTCAAGGACTGTGTACTTGTAAATCGGTGGCCAGTCCAATGCTCGCCCGCCTTTATCCCCAGAAAGAAACCCGATTCTTATTTTACAGAGAGCCCCCGTATAAGGCTTGTTCGTAGAACGAACAATTTAGGAGAAAATTCCCGGCCGGGAACTGAACCTGGCTCCTCCAGCCTGCAGCCCAGTGTCGGTATCACTGTACCAGCAAGCTCTCAACAGAATTAGGGCCCAAATAATTTGATCTCTTTTTCATATTTCCACGAGAGAAAAAAAATGGCAAATGGATGGAAGTTATTTTAATTCTTAGACTACTAGTACTGAATTGTTATTATTATTATTCTACTAAATAAGCCTGAAAAGCAATTTTGCATTTTTGTAACTATTGTATTGTAATCACGAAGAGCCATAACTGAGCATTCGCAGATGTCAGAAATACTTGTAGTTGCCTGACTCCAAATATAAAAGTAACCTATTATGAGGGTAAAATAAGAATGTATATTTCCGGGTGTCCAAAAAAATCAAAATAAGTGTTGGTAAAGAATAAGATCTCCTTCTAATTAATCCGTTCTATAATAAATATACGATAAATAGTTTGTTTGCCATGTATAACTAAAGATAGTTCTCAGGAGACTGTCACTTCAAGGTGCTACTGGTATTGGTATGTATGCTAAACATACATACATAAAAGATGAGTCCGACGCTATTTTGTCAATTCCTTCCAAGTTTAAAGCAAGCAGAAAAAGTCGCTGTGGTAACACCTGAAAGTCAATGCAGTATCTACGCTATTTATGTATTAAAGAGGAATGTAGTAACGAGTATAGATATTGAAATTACAGCTCACAATAAATTGAGAATTACGACTCACTTAACATACTTAAAAAATCAGCATTAGACTCTCTCGAATATTTAAAGTAGTTATTGGCAGATTATACTCGTATTACTGTTAAAATTAACCAGTGCTCAAAGAACTACAGAAATTCTAATCTTGTCTTCTATATTATTGAGCTTTAAATGCGTTGACTGAGATAAAAATGAAGCAAATCTTCTTTGACTCGTTAACTTATCTGTCTGTTGAGATTCTTTGTCGATGTCCATAACGTAGATACTAAGTTCGCCTGTTAAGGATATCTCCCATTCAAGATCAGGTTCCTCAAGAACCTTCCATGTAAACATTCACTGCTAAGTCAGATATTCTTTGTAAACGATTGATAATGACTGACTTTCGTATCGAAGTCTACAGGTAAAGAATCACGTCACCTCCAATTCGCTTGTCTCCTTCTCAGTCGACTACAGAAACTAAATTTTTTATTCAGATTCCTAAACTGATTACAGTTGTACAAGTGAGTAAAAAAAGAGAATCTAAGCAAACATTAAATGAAGAAAAGTGAATTTGCAGAAAGTGAAACGAAATGTTAAGATATGTACTTCTACTATTTCATCATTAACTTCACTCTTTGCAGAAGATCCACCAAAAAAAAAAAAACCAATGGAAGATACTGCATCCTTTGCCATCAATCTCAATCGCACGCAAGTTCTCCTCGACCAAGAACAGTCATTTGGGTGTCATTCTTTTTACTTATTTCTCTTTTGATGTAATTGCGATCTCCTTAAACTACAACGAAAATCTTACACGAATTTCATCTAATTTTAAAAATCAAAAGCATAGTTTTGTTTTGTTTTTGTTCTAGAAGCATAAGTTAGCTTTCTAAATTATTCATCTTATCAAATAGTTTTCTTTTAATGATACGGATGTTTTGTGAATAATGAACCTAACCTAACTCCTGATGAGAACTGAAAATATCTTATTGATTATTGGGGTCTCTTTTATTTCCTGAAAAATTACCACTAAAAAAAAAAAAACTGATAAAATAAGACTAAATTATAAGTAAAAACTTGACAGAATATACTTTTTGCATTTCACTAATCGAGTATAAATAAATTAGTATGGAAAAAAGACAATAAATAGAGATATAATTAAATACTCGTGTAATTATTAATTATATTTAGAATCTTTCAAACAAATTCGATTTTTTTATTAAATAAATATAGAAGATAACAATGAAACTGCCTTCAATTCTAAACAAAAGGAGTTTATTCCTACAGAATTTTTGCGATATTTGAAAACCTTTTTTCGTTGTAAGGTGATTGTATTCACGGCGCACTTTACGAAATGTATTCTGTAGCAAAAAACAAGAAGTTGGAAAGATCTTAAAGCCTACTTTCTCAAAATGTTATTAGTTTTTCTTTAATTTTTTCAAAGTCGTGGAAATGACAAAAGCAACAATAAGATAATATTTATTTTCAAATTCTAGTATTCACTGAATACAAATAGAACAAGTTTTTCCATTAATTGACAAAAAAAAAATTAAATTCGCATTATATACAAAATCGGATTTATTTTAATCGTAATAAACCTCACGCTTGGATTAGCTAAAAAGGATCTGATATTCATTGTTTAAGACAATGGGATATTAATCATAAAGACGAAAGAAATGTGTTGATTTAGATTGCAATTCTTTTCTACGGGAATTCTGTAATGTTCTCGACAAGGACCCTTTTAGAAAACATTTAAAAATAAAAGTTTGTAAAAGTTAGGTCGTCTTCGAAAAGGCATATCAAGTTTCAAGAAGACGCATTCAGCAGTTCAAAAGTTATTGGACACAAGGACACAAGGCTTTGAAAACCCTCACATCCCTATCGTAAAGTGAGATAAAAATGCTGAGCTACAAGAATTGTGCAATCTATGACAAATTCAAGTTTTGTTCTACAGTTCCATTGTTAGATGGCTAACAAAGATACTGACGTATGCTGTCTCTCTATTGGGTCATCGCAACAGACAATAGAGCCAATTCAAACACATTGTTATAACGTTGCGTTAATTCATCTGAGACGGACATCAACGTGAATAAATACTGAACAAAGACGATTTTGTGCGATTTTTATTAATTTATTCTATTTAATTTTATTTTTATTGTTTTCTTTTTGTTTTCCGGTATGAAAAACTTTAATTTGAATACTGAATTGATATAATACATATCTTTTTTATTCTATATCCATATTTCTATATCCAATATTTCAAAGACCTACTCGGTCTCCTTTCTCAAGTTATTCGAAAAGACCGATTAGGCTTTGAAGTATTGTTGTGGAGGATACAGAATAAAGAATATATGTGTTATATCAAGATAACTGTATTTAGTTTATTTTATTCATGAATACTGAATTGTTTGAATATAGTATTTATATCATTCTCAATTTTTATCCTGCTACAACCAATCAAAATACAGCTTTCTTAAATTTTAAATATAATTTTTTTTTTCTTCGAGCATTTTATTAAAAAAAAAAAAAAAACGAATGAAAGTTAAGTGCAACCATCTGTCATTTTATGGTAGCTTTGGAACCAAAGATGAGGTAAAAAGATAGAAACAATTATCGAGGGATTTTCAAGATTTAGTAAAAATAAAAGTAAAAAAGAAAGTTAAGACCATAAATAGCAAGATGTCGTCTTTTACTACTATTTGAGGATTCCGATATTTTTTAATGATAATTATGAAGATAGGAATCGTTTTAAAGGGTACCTGAAACATGCCAATTTTTTTTTTTATTTTTTCATGTTTAAAAAGTGCGTTATTGGTCTTCATAATGTCTTCATTCTTTGTCGTACGTTAAATTGTTTTAAAAATAAATAACAGTTTAAAAAAGAAAGAAAGAAAGAAATAAAGAACAAGTCTATTTAAATAAATAATTAAGATCGTAGTCTTTTTAAATTAATTAAAAAATAAATTCGTAGTTATTTAAACAAATAATAAAATAATTGTCTTTTTAAATAAAGCCAGTCTTTTTAATTTAATGCTGGGATTCTAAAAAATAAAGACTCACAAATAGGAAGAGAAAAATAATAGCAATAAAAGAAGATGAAAAATAAAAGTCAACATTCATGTTGCGATCGTCAGATGGCGCTTTGTACACTCATGTCAACATTAATTCTATTTTTGAACCCCAGTCACAACTCAACGTTGTTTGAGAGCAAACGAAATGATCCATGAACACCTCTTTCAACGTTACTTTGCCTTTTTGTAAATGGAAAAAAAAAAAAAAATGGGGGAGGTGGGGGAGTAAAAAAAAAAAGAGACGGAGTTTTGTGGAAATGAATGAAGAAATCGCAATGACAAAAGCTTCTTTCTTCATTATTCCTTTTTATTAAAAAAAATAATAAATAAATAAGGAAAAATAGGGTAATGGGTAAAGATGTAACTATTTTTAGACTTAAGATCTGAATAGAGACTAAGTAAAATACTTTTGGAATTGAAACAGGCATTATTAAACCGACCACAGTAATTTTATTTATTTATTTATTTATTTATTTATTTATTTATTTGCGGAGGACAGAAAGTCTTATTACTTCACTTGAACATTTTTTTTCATTGTTTGTCTCTTTATCATTCCACGTTAGAACGGCTGTCCCGATTTTCTTAAAATTTTTATGATGCTTATTCAGGATCTAAATTAAAATATCAACACGATTATGAGTAATTCCTGCTCTTCTCCGCCCACCAGTCCCACTGCTCCATGTTCAGCCCCGACTTTGCGATGGATACCTGAACGTACTTCTAGTTTATTTATTTATTTATTTGTTTATTGAATAAATATATAATATTGGTAATAAACACAATGCATAATAATAAATAAATAAATAAAATTCACTTCCATTTTGAGATATTGGAAACCTAACATCTTTTTTTTCTTTCCGAGCCAAAACCCACATCACGGCACTACTGCTCCGAGTGTCTGGGGAATTAGACATTTCCCCTGGTAGAATCATCAGGCAGTGACCCCTGAAGAGACTTTCTGACGCTGGGCAGCAGGGGAATCAATGTTGTTCACGATAGATGAAGTATACTGCGAGGGATCAGAGGAGACAGAAGATGAAACCAACTTCCCTATTGCATAACAGTAAATCATCCTACAAAAATACATCATCCTATAAAAAATTTTGTAATATCTAGTGTAACTCGAATTATGCTTTAAACAAAAATATCTAGATTAAAAATTTCTTATACGATTTTGGCAAATGTAAAATATTTTCCTCAGATAATCAATATAAACCTGAAAATGTATGCGGTGTTATGAAATTTGGGTACAAAAGTTCTAAGGGTGGGGAGGCTATGGACTTCACTATCACATCATTCAGAAAACCAAAAGGGCGAAATGTTCACTCACTGAAGCGTCGTGGAAAAAATACGAATGTACATAATTAAAATCAGTTTGCAGACATCATTTGTGCAAATCCAGTTTTATGCGAAATTACATATTTTGAGAGTAAAAAAAGAAAGAAAGAAAGAAAGAAAAGCCGGTTTATCATAACTGAACATGTTACGACCAAATGTTGTAAATATATTTTATTACAAGAAGAAAAGAAAAAAAGATTACGCTTACCAGAAATTGAAGTTACTATTAGAAAACTGCATTACATTCATAGTGTAACGAAATAAAGAAAAGAAGAATTAAATATGAATGGTCAAAAGACAACTACTGGGGAGGAGAATTGAAACATGGTTAAGATCTAATGTACCCTCAAAGGGATAATTGTACTCAGATACACAATGAAGTAATTGTTAATAAATATTCAAAGCATCAACTGAGAATAGGATAAAAATCATTTAAGATTTCCTGAATATCTTGAAAGAATCAACTTATATAATTGGCTATGTTCGTCTATCTGTCTGTCTGTCTGTCTGTCCGTAACTCGATATAACCTGGACACACCCAATCGTAGCACAGCGTTGGAACACGTAACGCATGACGTCATGCCCATGGAAAAACATGGCGCCCAAATAAATTGCCTTCGATTGAAATTGACGGACAGCGATTTCAGACAGAATAACAGATATTTCTGATATTCCTTCACGCAGAAAGAAAGTTTATATGTAAATGCATTAATTTCCTGCGGTAGAATTTTACAGAGGGTTGGATAAACCTCGGTATTTGCAATTTTACACTGCAATAATCAAAACAACAATTGCTGCCAGTTTCCCAATTTCTGAACAAAGCCATGGGACGTCATTGTTGGCAATTCGACTTTAATAATAGCGGCTGTTGATCATTGTTTTTCGTGTTTCGCATTATTGCCTTCTCCTGCGAATAGTCGAAGAAGAGAAGGAAATAGTCTCTTCGAAAATTCCTTTATAAATAAATGTATTTTAAATTTATTTTTAATTTTACATTTATTTTGTGATATGTGAAGATGATGATGATTAATAATACAGTCGGACCTCTATTTAACGAAGTCGCTAAATCCTGAATAAAAGTTCGTTATATAGAAAATTCGTTAAATAGAGATTCATCTTTTAAAATTAATTTAAAGTACACAAAACAGATTTAAAATACTTAAACAATAAATATTATTAAAAAAGTAATAATTTTAATGCCATAATGCATACATTATCATATGCATACTTAAATTTTACTAAGAAAGTCAGTTAAATTTGTCAGAAATTTTTTTTTTGAAAAAGTGTTTTCGCTCATAGTACGTCTCGCATCTTTGCAATGCACCAAAAACCCCTTCAAGCGTATTTTCTTCAAATTGTAATCCACGTCGGATTGATTCAAATGATTTTAGCATTTCATCATACGAATTTTGATTTGTGCATCATGATCACTTTTATTTTCATCATCTTCATCTTCATCGCAATTCATTGCTGTATTGTTTTTATTTTTCACACTGTCCAAAATATCCGATTCAGTTAGTGTTTCCGAGGTCTCAACTTCAAAATCAAGTGAAAGATAATCATCAATCAGCACATCATCGTTAATTTCTTCTTTTTCCCTCAGCTGTATCCTCGAAAAAGTTCGTTAAATAGAAAATGCACTTCGCTATTTGGAGGTTATTTTACGAAGAAATTAGCAAAATGTTCTTGGTTCCAAAGAAAAGTTTGCAAAATAGAGAAATTCGCAAAATAGAGGTTCGTTAAATAGAGGTCCGACTGTATATCTAGAAGGAGTGAGATAAAGAAGAAATATGGTATGTACAAATAATTTTGTTACCACTGCATCCATTTTAATGAAATTTGGCATACTTACTCAGTTGTTTACGCTGATTTCGAAACTCAAAACCATTTTTGCCGTAGAAGCTTCGTTCACAAGTTAGCACAGTATTTAGATTACATTTACTTTATATTTGATAGTTTATAATAAATTGATTTTTCAGATTTTTTTATGCCTGTCGTCCGACAGGCTTTGATGCTAGTATTAAAAATAAGAAACACAGGAGAGTTAATGAAAAAAAGCAAGAATAGAAACTTGAGGATCTTTTAGCTTGGGCAGAAGAAATGGATAAGATATTTTTTTAAGAAAAAAGCTAAGATTATTGATCTGTCTGTTATTGCTTTGCTAATCTTAAATTTCAATTTTGTAAAGCTTAAGATTACAATATTTATATGGAATTACAAAAATATAACGACTATTTTTACCTCTGCTTCCTTCGTTGCTTTCGATAACTAGTTTGTATTAGCTAATGATTGACTGGAAGTCATTGCATTTCCCTGGAACAGTTTTCAAGCATAGGTTTGTTATTTTGCACATCACGTTAAAACGGTTCAACGGATTCCCAAAATTTTAACAGTATGTATTGATGAAAAAAAATGGAAGATCATGCAGAATTAAAAATGAAAAATGAAAAAAAAAAACAAGAAATAGATATTCAAAGCGAGGTCAAATAAATCATTTATTTTTAAAAGCAAATTATGACGGAATAAAATAAATTAGAAAAACAAATACAAATTTCTGCTATTTGGGTGAATGATTTTTATAAAAAGAGTAGCAAACAAACTAAGCCAAAAAAAAAAAAAAAACTAAATAAAGGCTACAGAACCAATGAATAGAAAGTTCCTTTGAAAAAGCGATAAGGAACCTTTCAACGAAAATTGGACGTTCAGAGTCTGTGAGTATGGAAATTGCGATCTTGAAAATGGAAGCATTGGAGATGCTACAAGTATCCTTCAATCACAGCTTTAGTGAGAAGGTGCAGTTAACTGATAAGAACCTTTAGGCAATGAATAATAGCTTATTTTGGACACCTTATGAGAGGATGAATGCTTAAATTCCCTTATGAAATCCCCTCCCTCAAACAGCAAAGAAGCATTAACCGAAAAAGGCTCCAGGGAAAAGACGGTGGATGGTAACGAAAACCTAGCCACGAGATGGACAAAGAAACAACCATAAGCTAAAATAAAAAAAGATACACAGCATTTGATGGCAGTCACATGACAGCGTAAAAGAAAAAGAAAATTCATGTAGAACTAGCCAAACATTACTCAACCATCTTATGTATGGATATTTACGTATAGAAAAGGAAACTAAAAATAAAAAGGTTTGTCATCCACTCTTCTATACTTGAGAATTAAGTGAAAAAGTACAAATAATTAAAAAAAAACACTGTTCTAATTAATCCAAAAATAATTCAAAAGATGGGTTTTAATATAATTCCATCTAATTTAATGTAATTCAGATACATTTTTCGGATGTGATTTACATCCATTTTCAAAACATCTGCCGAATACAATAAACAATTAATACATACTATATATTTCCAATAAAGTTACGAAATACGCACACTTTATAATAATTGAATATTCAACAAATTTGTAACCTCTGGAATTTAATGTTATCTACTAATTAATTGTTTCCTATATTTTTGAATTAATAATGCCAATTCAATTGTTAAAAATATAGGAAACAAATAATTAGAAGAAACATTAAATTCCAGATGTTACAATTTGTTGAATATTCAATTATTATAAAGTGTGCATATTTTGTAACTTTTTTGGAAATGTATGATAGGTATAAATTGTTTATTGTACTCAGATTTAAATTTGTATTCGCTAGATTTTTTGAAAATAGATGTAAATAACATCCGAAAAATGTATCTGGATTATATTAAATTATATGAATTACTGTATGTTTATAACCCACCTTTTGAATTATTTTTGGATTCGTCATATATGATCATTATGTAGCGATCGATTTTGTCTGGAACAAACGTCACAAGTCATTACGTCATCAACTTAAGCTTCGAGCAGTCAGTCCAAGGATGGCATCGTTTTGTGATCGCATAAGCGTGACCAAGAAAGGACAAACTTTGCATAGCCAAGCAAGGGGAATAGTGTGGAATGTTTGTAATTATTTTAATTTTATTAATACATATTATACATACATATTATTATGTATTAGTAACTGTAGAAAACACAAAAACCAGAAAGTTTTCGTAATGTTTATAAGATGCAGTTACGAATTTTAGCAAGAGATGGCGCTGGTATGTCCTGGAAACATCAATCTATAAGGAAATTACGTCATCAAAAGCTTTTCTTTCATGAACTGAACTGTAGTAAACTTAAATAATTTTTAAATTTTGTCACTCCATTATATCATCCTATACTGAAAAAAAGAGTTAGTTTTTTAAAAATCTTTGGAGTTAATCTAAATCCGTCTCAGACTTTCCGTGAACCATTGTTAGATGACTAACAATAACGACTAGATTATTGTAACAATTACCGTAACAATGGATTTATAAATATCAATATTCATCACTGCAGTGGCATAATAGAAGGAATAGGAAGGGAACTAGAGTAAATGTTGAATAATAGACTGAATCTCTATCATTAAATTCATACTTATCTTAGAATTAATATCTAAATATAATTTTACATTAATTATTATTCAATATTCTCAAATTTTGAATCTGTGAGCTGTAAACTATCACAAATCCTTTATTAATCTATCATAATGAAATAAACTTGTTTCATTTGTTTTCATTAATTAAATTTTATTTACTTACTAAAATAATTTATTAACTGTCTTTGAAAAAAAAAAAAAAACGTTTATTAATGTGATACTGTTAACGGATTATCTATCCATATTATTCAGTGTTATTTTTGTCTATAAATTAAAATTAGAAACATTAGATGTAATACGCGCTATTTTCAATTATGTCTTCTTCCATTAACTTTATAGTTAATTAACGTAATTTTAATAGACAGTGCCTTTAAAAGCTGTTGAACTTTGTATTCTTAATTCAATTAGCGTCTCAGCCTGAGCCTTGGCTTTGTGATTGACCCCTTCACTACCTTTAAGCACACGAATAAAAAGCTGCAGAATATCCCCTGGGGAAATATTACTCTGGAAAAAAAAAAAAACTGGAAATAAAAAAAACAAAGCATCCTCAACCCTTGTATGGGAGGCAGGTGTTGCTTTACCTCAGATCCACGAGAGGCACACTGGACAGCCGCAGGCGACGGCGCTTCACAGTGGGTTGTTGTGGAGATGACGGCTTATACAGGCTCTGCACCTCCAGCATCCTGCTCACTAGAATAGGAAAAAGAGAAAAAAATTAGGAAAACAGAAAGAATCCATTTCCTTTTAGAAAATAATTATAATTAATAATATTTGATTGTTTCCATTATAGATCAAAATGGAAATTTTTAAACTTATTACAACATATTTATAATTATATGGTTAATGCATTCTCAGCAACTTAAAATTGAAATGAAATATATATTTTATTAATTATATATTCGTTTAAAAGTTTATTTTTCTCAATGTATTCTCTTCGTAAGCAGAAATGATTAACTGTTTATCGAATAGTACAACCGCGTATCTACGAATTCGCTTCGCGATAATTCGCATAATGTGCCTTTTCAAAACTCTTTCATCAGATGACAATTGAAACTAAAATCTTTAAATTAGTTTTTAAAAAAATAATCGTGCGAATGAAGTTGATATTATAAGACAAATGATTCTTTATCAGTCTTATGGTTAGCTGCATACGTTTATCTTTCCTGGCGCAGCGTAGCTGTTGTCTCCTATAAAAGTACGAAACCAACAGTAACCAACCACTCGGCCATTGTGAAAATATCTCTTATAATAAGACAAACTTGGTTGTAAGGAGCTTGGGTCACCATAAATTTCAGTGAGATCTCAACAAAATAAGTAGGCCTATTATATTTATAACTAATGTCGATATAGTGACGCTCGGATTAAGCGAATTGTCCTTTGGCTATCATTATTATAACAGAGTTGTAAATCTATGCTTATTCAGGAATATAATATTCGTTAACGAATTCATTAATTTTTTTTAAAAAGAAATATTCATGTAGATGATTTCAAATAAGGTAGCTATCAACATATGCAGCCTAAAACTCCAAACATGAGTTCATTTTTCGTGATATTAGTGTTAGCTGTAACAATAATTACCGGGTATATGTAATTATTACCTTTTAACTATTTCAAGGTAACAAGAATTACTGAAAATTAAATTGATTCCTTGATTAATAACGCATTTCCGTATTTATTGCTAATTTCTAGAGCTGATATGCTATCAAAGGAAGTTTGCGATATTTAAAAATAAAACCTTTTTTTTAAAAAAAAAATCAAAGTTAATTTTTCTTCATTTTAACTTTCTTGGACTTGTTCTATGTTTCCGTACTGCAAAATAATGAAGAAAACAATTACGTAATGGATAAATTGATGAGAACAAACTTTACAATGCTTAAAAAAGTTTACTAATAAATGACATCATTGAAAGGAAATTTTTTAAGATCTATGAAAGTTGTCAAAGGGGTTTCTTTCTCAAAAAACAATCAATCCTATTTAAGATGTCATTTATAAACTTTTTAGTTTTGGTAAAGTGTGGTCTTAATACCCGAAGAAAAATTGCAAGAAAAAGTGAATGAATAGCTGATAAATTTAACTGGTTTAAAAGAAGAAGAGAAGGTAAGTAAAGAAAAAAGGGTTAATTAATCGAGGATGGGGGAAAGTTAAAAGGTTTTATCTAATTTTCATCTGTTTTTAATGAATATACTTGAAAACCGTATAATATTTTTTGAGATTTAATTTAAATTAGAATTATATAATGAAAAAATGGAAGTGTTATAAGTTTTTCTAAACTGTACAGAATTCAAATCGGTGTTTAATTTATCAAGAAAGCGTATTTACAGCATCTAAAATAACTTCCACGGAATTTCAGTGGCGAGTTTTTACAAATTTAAAAAGAGATCAAACTCTAATCGAAATTAGAATAGTTTTCTGATGGTTCAGATGCTTTGGTTTTTATTTGGAATTACTATTAAATTGGCTGTGTTCTCTAGAATATTCTAGATGACTACTATCTCTTTTCATTTTTAGCTATGTTTCCAATAGGAAAGAAAGACTCGTGAAATCAGCCAGTCTGTGTGTGTGTATGGGTGGGTGTGTTCCGGACCTTCCTCCACTGATAATTTCTGAACTCCTGGATGGATCATCTTGAAACGTGGTTTACATATTCTAGACTAGGAATGACTAAACTTTTATTCTTGAAATCTTTTCCCAATGGGTTCTTATCGAGAAATCAGCTCCAGAAAAATTCCCCTAGAAAAGCATTGGAATCTAAACAATGGATTTCTCTCCTATTTCTATTAATATCTCATTGTTGAAAACAGTGAATAGTAATTCTTACACAATTGCGCGTGATTTGATACAATTAAATTAAACAGTGTAAGATAATTTAAGTAAATAATACAGATTTAATTATTCTTTTGTTTAATTGTTTCTATTCAGTAGATATTTCAATTGGAATGTGAATGTGAATTTTGTCATTTGCAAGACTTAGAATCAAATAAAATAAAGATTTTTTTAAGAAATAATATATTAAGGAAAATAGACTTTCAAGTTCTTTTGAACTTGCTGTTTGTTGTTTCTTGTAAATACGCAGTTTCTTCCTGAAGTTGAGGAAATCTGTTCTACCATTTTTTTATTACATTTACTAGTTTAGTATTTATATCCGTGTTGATAGCTTTTCAACAAATATTATACAGTGTGCCCTAGAAGTTCCAGTAACCCTTATTGTGTTGTAATAACTGTAAATGTCATTTGTCTGAACCATATTTTTTTGATGGTCATGTTAATGGCGAAACTTATTTACACATATTACAAACATGGTTAATCCCACAGCTTGAAGACGCGGGCATCATGGAACGCGTATGGCTACAGCAGGACGGGAAACCTGTTCACTTAGTAAGCGGGTTTCTTCATAAACATTTTCCAGGACGCTGGATTGGTTGCTGTACTGAGCATCGCCAGCTCCACTGAAACGGCCATCACGCAGTCCTGACCTTACGATGCCTGACAACTCATTGTGGGGCCTACGTGTCTGAACGTCGTTATACTACAAATGAAGAATTGCGCAATGCAGTTGAGACGCATTTCGAACCATTACATCGGAAATGCTCCGAAAAATGTCAAGTAGGACGGCGTATGAACTTGTGTGTACAGCATGATGGCGAACACACAGACGAATTGGACAATAATTTATTAATGTGTAAATATTTTCTTAAAATATGACTACCAAGGAAGGGGTATGGGAACTTCTCAGCCACTCTGTAAATTGTAACATACCCTAATATAGATAGAGAAAAAAAAATGGAAGACAGTTAGAACATGATACATTTAAACGCAATTTTATGTATATTGTTAATATGCAATGAAGTTCTACGACACCGAAATTTAAGTGAAAATTATAAGGAAAATTATTTACTCCAGAATGCTGAAATTCAATAAAAGATGGATGTTATTCAAATGAGCTCTTTGCTGATTCTGTTACAATTTGGTGAGGATTTAGGCCCAAAAATCACTGTCGTAAGATTCTTATTCTCAACAACAACTATTTCTCTGCAGTTGTTGAAAATTTATTAGTTGTTAACACAATGTAGCCTTGAGTAAAGTGAGATTTATAAACATGTCTCCCACAAGCAGATTAATCATGGTATGGTTAACAATAGTAGTCGAGTACTGAAAAATTGGTATGATAATTATGTTTTGTTTTGTTTTTTGTTTTTTTTAATTTTGTACCTTATTTGAAGAAAAAGGAAACCGAACTAAAGTGAAGTTTTAAAAACTCCTATTGATTTTCTATATCAAACGCTCGCTGAAGTTTGGGAATAACTATTTTATAATCTTTGCAGGTAAACAACTGATGTCATGAGCCATCTTTAATATTGCACAATGATGGAAGAGGCTATTGTCATTTGCCGCAATAAGACGGTTAATCCTTCTTTACGATCAGTTAAGTAGAGATCAGTGGCTTTATTGCTTGTCATTGGTTCATCCACTTCACGGACGTTAATCCAATTGAATCCCGTCTTTCGATTCCGTTGATCCCCCATCAAATTCAGAATTCATATTTCCTCGGGCCCTAAAATAAAAATCGCATGAAATTTAAATAACCCACCACTGGAAGAAATGTGATAGTCAATTACCCAAATCCCTTCTTCAATAGAAGCTGTCTTTTTAGAAGAAGAAGAACTTTTACATATTTTATATATATACATTTTAGCTATTATTAATATTTATT
>JAFIDM010005346.1:8638186-8700322 GCA_023159025.1 Thereuonema tuberculata
AAGGGTCTAATCTGTTGGCGCCATCTACAATTTCAATCTGTAAATTTATTGACCAAAATTAAGGTTCGTAGGATATTTAAGGGGTGTCAAATTTACGATCATTTCCTTAGTATCGGAATAGGCCATCAAAAAGCAAAGGAAGGGGTGATTGAAAGATAGAGAGGAGGAAAAAACCATTAAACTCTGATAACTTAATGAGCGGATTTCGGATTCAAACTTTGTGGACTGCGGACGAGTGTTTCCGGTTTGTAATTCTACCAGCCATCACTGTGACTGCATTGTCGAAATAATAAATAATGTAAAAAAAAAAAATCTCCATTCCCCTATCTGTCCGTTCGAAATAGGACTTAAAATCAAAAATATCTCCTTAAATATTGTTATATATTCTGGAAACCTAATCTACTTTCTGCATTCGCTGTAGTTTATGAAATGATTACAAAACTAAGAAACCTTAACAGAGTCAATTCTTTGCATCCCATTTAAATTGAGGAAAGTAGTTTTAAAAAAAATGTAGTTTTCTGTAAAACACGTCGTCAACTTCACTGTATAACTTTCCTTGAGGTGAATGTTAGTTTGATTCATTACATGATAAAAGCAAAGTTGGCACTGCTTTCCTATAAGGTTTGTAAGTGCAATGCAACGGGAAGAAACAAACCAAATCTGAGAACTTACGTAGTAAGTTTCAGAAGCTTTTTTTCAAACAAGCAGAGTCATGTGATTTGTATAATATTGCTGCTGTTTCCGGGAAGAATAGTTAAAATTTTGTTACTAAGGAAAAAGTATTCTTCATTTACAAACACTGAATTGATATGAATTTGTTACCTATTGATAGTTTTGATATATTAACTACACTTAAGTAAACGTCAAAGTTAAGTTCTAATAATTCCAAATCAATAATGTAAATCGAAGAAAAAAATTAAGAAGAAAAAAGGAATTTTAAGATGCCTGTATTGCTTTACAAATGATTGTGGTTTTTTTGAGAAGCATTTATTTTAAAAACTTAATCCTATAGATTATCAACGATGAAGTTGAGTTAACTTGAACTCTATCCATTCACTTAGATTCAGATGTTGTTATCTAGTGAATACCGAAGTCGTTTACGTTGAATAACTGAATCGGAATCAAAATCACCAAAGTTATTCACAATTCGACGACTGATGAAGAAAAATTTCATGGATGAAAAATTAATTGGGAAAAAGAAAGATGGGGTTTATATAAAAATAAAGACACGGAAATGATTGGGTAAATAAAGAGATAATATGGAAATAGATAACAGCAAATACTAAAAAAGAATAAACAAAATATTATTTATAAGTTTGGTTTTTTTTCTCCGAGTGATCTAATTCAGAAGTATTGAATGTTAGAACTTATAAAAGTATTTTTCTATTATTTTTTTTAGGAAGTGAAATGCAGTCGGAAAGAATCCACAAAGAAATCCTCAGAATTCTAAAAAACAATATATCGGTGTGTGGGAGTCAAACCCAATAAGATTATGTAAGATTTTGATGGCAATGGTACCTTTTTTTTTAAAGATGTTGGGGAAACGTAATTCGTAATCTTTGAAAACCACAACAGCAGAATCTTTATGAATGTTGGATTTTCGTTCTAACCAGTTTAAATTTCGCAGAACTTTACGCTTCGATTCACTGCTGTGCCAGGACTTAAAAGAAATTGAAAATGATCATGAAGCTCTCAGATATTTTTAGGAGATGGTTGTTAAAGGAAGAGGCCGTTAAAAACAGGAAATCTTCTTAAATCGTTTATTAAGGTTGTTCTAAGAATAGGAATAAAAAGGGGATCTGACGTATTAAATAAGAATTAGCTTAAGAACTAAATAAAATAGCGAAGTAACTAAATAAAAAGCAGTGTTTTAGGCTATATCTGAAGAATTACATAAAAAAAAAAAAAAAAAAAAAAAAAAATTTATATGAGATGAATTTTTTTAAATATTGGTTGTCAGGACCCGATATTTAAAAAATATCGATCGGAATTCTGTTCAAAGTAGATTGTAATTAAAATAAAAAAAAAAAAAAAAATGAAAAATGAAAACCCTAATGGTAAAAATTATTACGTCTGTCTATTATAGCCATTTTTTAAAATAATATTATAAAATTACTAGATACACAACCAAAATTATTATAAAGTAGATCAATGATAAGCCTAAGAAATTACTGCATCAAAATAGGTAATAAAATGATCATTATTTGATTGCATTGATTGGGTGTCTATGAAATGGACACCAGATCTTCTGACTCACTGTTTGAGATCCCCTTTCCATAGGACACAAACATCGTTTTAATAAATGATTAAGATTAGGTGCCAATAACTGGCGTCCTAAATCATTCATTGCCCAAAAAGTATATTTTTAATATATTTATATATTTTTCTCCCCAAATCTGTGCTGAAATGTGATTACGATTTTGTCTGTTCGTGGACCCTAAAGCAAATACAATCAACTATTGCCATTTTTTTTTTTTTTTTTCAAATCGCTCGAATCGTTTTTCATGAAGTTCAATCGATTTCGCGACAGAACATAAAACATTTCGAAAAAAAATAATAACAACAGACTGAAATGAAAATTATTTTTTTCACTCGATCAAAGATTTAGAACAAGTGTGTTCGAAAAAAAAAAACAAAAAAAAAAACATTAAATAAATTTAAATAAATAAATAAATAAATAAATAAATAACTACTTATAATTAAGGCTTAGTTATAAAAGTATTTGTTGGTTTGTAAATAACTCCTTCTAGTAGTATTTATATTTTAATATTACTCAACAGTAGCTTTGAGATTCAGTAACTAGGCTTTCATTTTTTTGTTTCTTGTGACATTACTGTGAGTGGCAGGTTTGGACGTTGTATTGATTCGTTCTTGTTTGGTTTGATGTGTAGAATGACACTCGCAAATGACGTCACGCGCGTACCCTGAATACCAAAGGTGTCTCCTTCAACAGCCGTTAAAAAAGAAATAATAATAAAACTAAAAAATAAAAAGTCTTACGAACTTATGCTGAAACGGCAAAAAACAAAGATCGTAAATATAAACTTCAATATTTTATAAAATTTTGTGTAAAAAAAAAATCAGAAATATGATTAAATAAAAATTACGAAAATAAAATGCTGAATACCGAATAAAAATCTTCGAAGAAAATTCAAATAACATTCAAGTAATAAGTTTCCTTTTATTTTTAATTTAAAAACGGTCACAAAAAAAAGTAAATAAAAATTAATTAAAATTAATTAAAATATAACTCTTCAGTCTGATGAAAATTTAAAATAAATAATGTTTTGTATTCTTTTTATATTTTAATTGTGTCTCAAAAAGGAACCAATATCATTCCGTACTTGACAACGATTCATAGATCGAATCGAAAATGCTCGTTTTAATCTTTTGAATCATGTTTTCATTTTTAAATGTAAATTTTATCAAGTGCGGTGGCCGAACCTGTGATTTAAGTTAATTACGCACGTTAAAAATCAAGTCAAATAATATTTAATATTTAGTACAATTTTAGAAATTACTAAAAATTTATAAGATGAAAAAGACGAAATTAGGAAAACGGTAATTTCCAATAATCTATGTAGAAATATGTATTAAAGTACTTTTGGGTCTAATTTTTACTTTTTTTTTTTTTTTTTTGTTGTTGTTTACTATACAATTTATTTATAAACTGTAAGAATTGGAATAACTGATGTATAGCCATTTATTCCTCGCAAGTAAGAACGAAATGGCTGTCAGTTTGATGCCATCCCACAGTCGGGGCATTCAACCATCATGTTACGGATGTTACTATGGAGGATAACGGTGTGCCGTCCAATTGTACAGTATTGGCCAATTTGTAAGTGGTGAGTCAGAGCGCCTGAATCACAATCACCCACCACCGCCCAGTGTGGACTCATCCCTGTCTAGGGAAGGGGAACGGAATTGACCCACGGTAAATTATCCATTCAAAAGTCTATTGCAATATGAACTACGCCTACATTAAAACATAATGTTATTTAGCAATGAAAAAAAAATGAACAGCCGATTTCGTAACAGCCTGAAACAGTAAAACATTTTTCTCTATTTTGTAATTAAAAAAAAGAAACAAAACCAAGAATTTTTTGTCATTAAAAAAAACATAAACAATACATTTTATTTGTGTGTGTGTGTGTGTGTGCTCGGCTTAAATCCTAATAACAACGAATCTTCTGTATTACATATAACTTTTATCCTTGAATTTTTAATTTCTCTGATTAAAAAAAAAATAGTGATTCATTAGAATGAATCTAAAGTTTCACTAAGTTAGTAATTTTTGTTTTAATTAATACAAATACTTTGGTATTTCATTTAAAGTTTTAAAATGTATTACGTGAAAACAGTTAAAATAGACGCATCACAGCCGATGTCGTTTGTTTCTTCTAACGAAGTTGCAGCTCTCCTAACTGCAATCAGATACAGTTCTCTTTGTTTCTCTGATAAGAATTAAGGAAGACAGAAATATCTAAGATGGTTATATTGATTGCACGACAATTCTCAATATTTATAAATTACTTTTCAAATTCAATGCAATTTGTTTTAGAGCTAATTTCCAATCAATTCCCATTAGTAACGTGTGTATACATATTTAAGTCACTGTAGTCAATGTACATCAATAACAAGATAGATTTGCTGAAAATATAAAACTGAGTTAAAAAAATATCTTATATTCCAAAGACGTATTTATTAAATTAGCATTCACTTATAATCAATCTTTAACTGAATAAATAAATGAAATTTTAAGAAAAAAAATCGAAGATATTTAAAGTACATATTTACTTAGTATTCAGTTCGAATCGTTATTAGGTTTTAGTTATTTTAGAATCGGAAGAAAAGCAAAACATTATTCGTAAATGATGTTTAAAAGATTAAAGATATGATATTACTCTTCGCTTTAAATCGCTATAAGAAATACTACAGAAATACGTCATGCGAGAAACTTTCCCTAAAATAAAACTTATCATCAAATTTGATATTTTCAACATTTAAAGTAAACTCCATTCAGTCAATTCGTTCGTTCTCAAACTTTTAATACAATAGAAATGTAGTCGATTTTTTTATATCTTTAAAACTAAAAAAATACATAATAATAAGAATTAAAACACCATTATCACACACACACACACACACACACACACACAAAAAAAAAAAGGGTGACATTCTCTTGCTCTTCTGTTAAAATAGTTTCGAATCGCTGTTGTAATTATTAACAAGCCTTTAGATTAGATTCATAATACAGTATTACAATTGTTAAAAACTTAATTTCCAGCTGTCATCTTTTCTACCAAAAAAAAAAGTATGATTTTTTTTTTAAATCTTCTGTTCTCGTTTCTCTTCTAAATCAGTTCTCATTTATTGCGAATCAACCAAATATTTTCCAGCCAAGCAATCTTTACCTGTTCGCGAAGACTTGTGAGATTTATTTAATGTAAAATGAACTTATATCGCTGTTTATTTAAACAAAAAGTAGTCAGTATATAAATGGAAGAACAATGAACAACTCTGGGAGAAAAGATTAAGAAGAAATCGGCTAATGAAAAAAAGGAAATTAATTAAAATAATGTTTACTGCAAGAATGAAATCATAATGTTTAAAACATATTCTGTGTGAACGGGTTATTTCCTTTAAGAAGAAAATGAAAATGTGTTTCAAATAATAATAATTCAAAATCTCAAGTAGAAAAAGTTGTATCCTAAGCGTTTCTAAAGCTGTAATCTATCTCTATGTTAATGTTTCCACAAAACACAGTAAAACTATCTGCGGTTCACTGATGTGAACTGTTGGCAACGCAGTCTAACATCCCTGATAACCCGTACGTGGTCTTCCGGGTCAGCAATTTTCGATTAATCAGCCTCCGATAAAAATCTCTCTTTTTCGTGACAGCGAGACAAAGGACACCAACTTTCCTTATCTTCTTAGCGACGATATCTCGAAGCCAGAATGTTTTTATTGACTGAAATGCAATAATCGTGCTGACAAAGTGGATTAAGAAAAGTAATGTTTACTGCAAGAATGAAACTGGCCTACTTTCAAAGCTAAATATATTATAAGAGTGAGTATATAATTTTAAAAGATAATGAGATAATAATTTAATGTAAGTTAAGTAGAAAAACATCATAATTCCTCATAAATAAAGTTATGTCACTAATAAAAGCTTCAATTCAAACAAGAATAGATGGAAATACAAGAGTAAAATGATCACTGGAAATCATAATTATTTCTGTTATGATAGAAATGTAGAATAATAATTATAATTTCTATAATGATAGAAATGTAGAATTTGAAAAAGATTACTTTTTATTTAACTACAAATAGTCTATTATTCTCAACAAAGAAAAAAAAGAAAACTGGGAATGAAGCAATTGATATTATAATTATTTGTGTAACTTTCATTCCATTATTGTAAATTTTCAAGAACTTTCAAAACTTTTAGCATTGAACTGTAAATATTACAAAGCTCATATGATTCTCTTACGATTTCTAAAGACAGATTCTACGGAGTTAATACGTATATAAGATGTATAACAAGAAAGTCATACAAATCATACATCCACTATCAATAATAAGCAGAAAAAGTTAAGTCTATTACATAAATATATATGGAACAGGCAAAACTCAAAGCTGGCACTTCCAGTTTCGCAAAGCAAAGATTTCAATCAATCATTTGCAATTTAGAATAGTTTAGAATATAAGAATAAAATTAACTTATATTATTAAATTTTATAAAGTCTTAGAATATTGCGTTTTTGTTTTCTAAATTGTTTCTAAATTTTAGTTACTTTAATCTCCGCTTACGCCGCTGATGACTTGAAGATAAATTGGCCGTATCTTCACAGAAACAGTGATATGGTTTCTGTATTGGCTTTTTTTTAATTCCACATCACTGTCCGGCTTTATAAATATAACAATGTTAATTAACAATCAAAGCATCTTTATAATAAAAATAAGCATTATTAATTTTATTTCCATACTGTCCCTTGAAGACACACTGCTGCAAGGTAGAATACAGAGGGATTGAATTATCTGATAGGTCAAGGTCCGAAGATAAGACGAATACTTTGACAAATGCTCCATTACAATACGGTGTCAATGATATGAATGCCTTTCGGATGACCCTACAGAGGTTACAATGTGTTTGCATTGTATATCTTACAGGCATAATTTACTCTTGACAGCTTTGGGATGAATTCATTGCCGAGGCAAGGTTAAGCAAACTTTTTGCAATATCAGACGCTTTGCTAAGAAGAATGGGCCTTGAATTATACAGGAAAAGAAACAAACTTAAAAAAAAAGATCAACAATAACAAAAATAAGATAAACCAAAGACGTTTCTTATTTCTTTAAATAAACTTTAAGGATTATTCAATATTCTATGCTATTATACCATACAAAACGAAATAACATTCAAGAAAGATCTTATACATTAGAACTACTGTATTACACAATCTTTAATATCCTTAAATTTAATAAAGAAAATCTCATCATTTCTTTACGTATTATAAATTATAATTACAGTTAACCTTAAAAGAAATGAGAAAAGTCTTAATAAATTTACTTTTGTTATTGTGGAGGTCTTTGAAAAATTCGACCAACAGTATTTTGTTAAATTTGGTTATTTTTTTATCAGTTTGATTATTTCTATGAAGATGAGACTCAGCATCAATTTAAAACAGGTCTATTATTACCTGACATACATAAGCTTAAAAAAGACTAACATTATCTGGGCAACAAAAGGTAAAACGGAATAACTTTTTAATCCTAACTGTTTAAGTTGAACTATTTATCTATTTTTTTTTTTAATTAATTAATAATATTCTCATTTAGAAACTCTGGCAATAAGTTCTTAGACTTTCTGGAATAAAACGTTATTTTATCCGCGGCATTTTCGTTCTAGTTTTTTTTTTTTTTTTTATTAATTTCTTTTTGTTCCATGTTCTTTTTAGTAAGTTTCATATTTCACTTAAATAGCCAGTTAATACCTCTATTCCTTATCATTGTTTATCTTTGTAATTTTAGCTTAGGAAATTTCATAATACTGTCAACAGAAGATTTAGGCGGATTCAATTGACTAAAGTGGGTTCGCAAGGCTGTCTGATTCCCTGAGATTTGTTATTCGGTAGAACACCTATGAATGATTGAAGGACTGTAGTGATGTTACGTTAGTCGCTACAGATGTTGTTTTTTGTTGTTGTTGTTTTGGCGAGGGAGGGGAGTGAAGGATAAATTTGGGTTATTTTGATGGAAAAAAAATAAAAATAAATAAATAATAAATAATAAGTGATTTTTAGTGTCATGTGCTATTGAATAGTGAAATTATTCTCTTTTCGAAGAAAATACTAAAATGAAGCGAGGGGACAAAAAAAAAATCTTCAGGACTGCAGTTATAACTGCATTAAAAAATTTTGTACTTTTATTTTCACATCAAATTATGTTTTACAGCTCTTAACTCAGCTAATTTCACGTTACATTCGAAGATTTAATAAAATATAAACACAAAGAAAATATAGAAAAAATAAGTTTAAATAAAATGTAATGTAACGTATGAATAATGAAAGGAAATCAGAATACTGTCATCGAACAGTCATTCACGAATGAAAGAAAGCAGGACTTCCGTTTTATGCAATAGTTGAAGCAAATCAACGTGATTAATCTTTTATTCGTTTTTTTTTACTGTAAAATAAATAAGGAAAGAAATATGAAACTAAATATATAATTTAATAGAAACAAGTTAAGAAGAATAAATTACACTTATACTTGAGGTTAAAGATTAAGGTATTACGCCCATCTACTCCGTTGAGGAAGTGTTGCACAAGTAATTGAGTTTTCAAGGAGTGGTGGTGATATAATGGGAGGGAATGGAGATCGTTATTACATGTAGGAGAGTCTAATTTTAATAGCGTTCATTCTAACGCTAACTTGAAGATTCCAAAATCGTGTTTTTGCTTTAGTGCGGGAAGCATCACTCCATTTTTTTCTCTGAGCTTTTTTCCCTTCTTTTGAAATATTTAACGTCCCATTTGCTATTGTGTACCGCAATTGTTGTTTCGCAAAGATAACTTTTAAAATCAACTGAAATACATATAACGAAATAACCAAAATAAACAAATAGACATATCGTAATTTTTTTAATATATTTTAGCAAAGGAAAAACTTAATGATAGCAATGTTATCCAATCCAAAACGTTTTCTTCAGTATCCCAGAATACTTGAAAGAACTGTAATTATAAAAATTCAATTTCCAAAAATCATTAAAAAAAAAAAAACCAAAAAACAAAACCTGCAACTTCTGATGCTTGGCTTCTAATAAAAGTGTTATTTTTTGTTTGTTTTTCGGAAGATCAACCCTGTTACCGCAGCAATAAAATTGCAATGATTTGTGATTCAACTCAAAGGAGTGAAAATTCATATCCGCCATTTTAGCTCCGAGATGAGCAATCCACTGCGTTCATTTAGATCTTAGGAATTTTAATGTTTAATTATACTACATGAGGACATCTTTACACTTTTCATAACATCCTTATACTCCAATCGATTCTATCACTTTCATTGTTAACCATAGGCTGACGAAGGACAACAATGCTGAAACTGTACAACAATGATCTAGAATTTGAAAATCCAATTGTATTTTATTGTACTTTTTGGCTTATTTCTGTAATAAATACTGTTTTCTAAACAGGACAGTAAAAACAACAACTAAATGTTAAAAAAGTTTCCCAGTCAAGGTTTTGGCACGTACTCTGTACGACAATAGACATTTTGAGAGCAAAGATTTTGATATACGATTATATGAAAGTCGACGTACTTTATTTTCTTCCTTTCTATAGGTTCAAAGGAAACTTGGAAAGTTTTTATTACTCTACAACTTTTGTTCTATTGGAACGATAGGATTGAGACACTGAAATATTTCTCCACTAGTTTAAAATTCTTTTGCTTCTGCAATTGGAGAGTTGCCCGAGGGAAGGAGTAATGCCAAATTGCCAACTTATTAATGCATAAATATCAACTGGATGAAAGGGAATTCTGCAGTTGCTGTCAACTTATCGTTTGCGTTTCTATGGAATCTCCTGGCACTTGCAATTACGGCCAATAAACGCGCTGTAAAATCGCATTCATCTACTGTTTCCAAATTAAGTAGAAGAAAAATGAAATGAAGAAGTTTCACTTCTTACAGATAACGAGGATTGTTCAAGTATTCAGACTGCGTAAAATAAACTTCTTCAATTGTCTGTAAGATTTCGCAAATTTAGTTTGAAAAGTGGAGTAAACATTTTTAACTAGGTATTGTTTAATGCCCTAATAAGCCCACAAATCTAACTTCGAATAGAGCCAGATATAGCTTAGTTCCATTCACAAGAACGTTTGCTAGTTTAAATGCAAAAAAGTTTGTTTGTTTGTTTGTTTGTTTGTTTGTTTTTTTACATGCTTTGTTGGTAGTCGATCACTGAAAGATTGAGTGGATCTATTGTCCAAGGTAGTACGTACCGAGCGGCGTTCATCTCGAGTGTTGGATAGTCAGGTCTACAGGCACTGTCGCACCCACAAATGTCGTAATTTCAGAGGCCTTTCAACAGGCCACCACAGATGCTGATCTCTATCACCGATAAGCATTTCTCATTAATCTAACTCCAATAGATTCTTCCCTTTCCAATTCTGCTGATTCCATTCTCAGTATGATGTGTTCTTTCTGTCTATGATTATTAGTAGTGTTAATTCCACGTGTAAATAATTTATATTTGTATACTGATCTACTTTTTTTTTCTTTTCTTATTAAATTTTAAGAGAGAAGTAACTTAGATTACAGCATTCTAAGCACTGAATTTTGATTAAAGTTATAGAACTAAATAAACAACTCTTTCTATTTCTTTTTTTTTTGTCTCTTTTTAAAATGATTTTTTATAAAACTTTTTTTTTTTTTTTATATTGTATTTACTTTGATGATCATTTAAATCAATAATAAGCTAATTAGAGTTGAAGTAGAGGAAATTTGCATGTTTATGACTATTTGCTTTCCAGACCTTTAAGGATGGATTTTGAAGGAAGAAATTCAAGGAAGTTGTGTAGAAATATTGATTATTGTGCAACTCTGAACAACAAAACAACAAGGGCAATGATGAGTAAGATTAAATGGCATTCAAAGATATTAGCGAATGCTGTATTACGAGTGATTCTGAAGACGGCGAATTCTTTACTCAGACGATATAACACTAAGTAGATATCTATTATAATTGCACTTCACGACTACTTACAACACACTTTAGATGCATCATTAATGTATTTTAATAAGAATATAAATAGCCTATTTATAGATCGAAAGAACCATAAGCGGAAGTTATTATTATTTAGGAAAGCAGCTGAAAGAAAAAAAAATTAAATGGTTTTCTTTTTTCGTAAAAAATACAAAAATTCGATGATAAAAAAAAAAATCAGATGTAACGCCATTTTCTTATTGCTTTAAAGCTTCATGCGATTGCAATATTACAAATTCATTTAACTCATTTATTTATTCAGTATTTTCCTACATACTTCCCAATTTAAGTATTATCTCTTCTTCACGAGTTAAAAAGTAACAAAAACCTGTGAAAGTGGTGCGTTTATCCCACGAAATTAGCTAAATATTTTATGTGTCTTGCTTGCATTTCCGATAATAGTGAATAAAAAAAAACTTAAAATTAAAATAACACGTTTACAATTTTTTTCGTATTACTTTAAATACTTCGATGATGGCTGAAACCTTTGCCGACTGTCCAGGAAGTCGATAAATAATTCACAATCAACAACCTTTCCTTATGAATATGCAAATATTTAAATTTTTCAACAGCGAAGATATGATTGACCGAAGCAACTCCAATGACAATATCACGTGATCAGATATGAAGGATCAGACCTTTCAGAAACATTCAAAAAAAGCATATGTATGTCCTTAAAACTACACTCAACGTCGTTTGTTCCAAAAATAAGTTATGAAAAGGAAATTGTTAAAAGAAAAAAAAAAAATATCCTTGAAGAGTTAAACCCTTTCAAAATAACCTCCTCTTTTGATTATTCCAAAGCACCTGCTCAGTTGGGAACACGACGAAGAAGTTTTCAATTATTCTTTGTTTACTTCCAGGTGGAAGAAGAATTCAAAGAATCAAATAAAAAGAAATCATTTTGAAGTCCTATCAAATTAATACCATGTAATCAACTCTTTTTATTTATCTATTAAAGCCTGGTTTGCAATTAGACGATTTAAGGAAATTCTTTTGAGAGCTTAATTAGGTAAATAAAATTTGAAAATACATTGTTTGCATTCAGGAGGTCTTGTAGAAATAAGGAATTTAGAAATATGGAAACATTTACGTTTACGACTTTGGAAAAAATAGAATATGTATGAAAATAAATTTTTATAATTAAATTTATTACAAATTAGGTAACAGATATAATATTCCCTATCATTTTCTATGTAGTTGTTTCAGAGCCCTATATGCTAAATCAGGCCTTGGTCTTGGGTTCCCTGATTGGTCAGATCGGTGGCTGTTACACTTATAAAAGAAGACAACATTAAAGCATTAATTTCGACCTCCTGTAATAGACGAAATGCATCTTAATGATGGATCAGTGGTTCTTTCTCACCTGAATACAAACCCCGTATTCTTAGCAAACCCTTCTCTGTAACAGCGCCATTAAATTTTATGAAGCAATCACTTTTGCAAAGAATTATAAGATTATTTTTGTTATTAAATTACTTACGGAGAAACCTTAGTACTTTTAAGCAGCCCTGTCCCTTTCTTTATTTTGATAAAATCATATTCATTTATTTGAAAGGATTTTAAAAAATCTGACTTTTGAAACTAAATAAAGAAAGAAAGAAAGAGAATAAACGAGAAACACGCACAAATTAAAATTACTGGTATAATTAAAACATAAAATTGTAATATATGATTAATTTCAACTGCTGCAGTCATCATTAAATGTGTAGAAATAATAAAAATCTCACAATATATACAAAAAGGGTGGATCGTCATCCAAGAAGGGCCAATCGTGGGCAATTTAGTTAGCTCCTTAAATTTTGGTTATTCCCATCACTGCGCAAAGAAATATATAAAATAAAAATCAAAGTTTTGCTGAACTTTATTATACTTTTCTTATTGAGCTTACTCTTACTATACACAGGCTATCCCAAGAGGAAAGATCAATGTAAAGGAGGACATAGTATTAGTCATTCTAATAAGTTTATATGAACATGTAGGCTAATACGAATGGTTTCCGAGATTGAGATATTTGAGTATACATATTGAATTCGACTACCGTAGTGTTTCCTTCCCCTGTAATGTGTCACTGTCTGAAACACGAATTGCAAAGTAAATTGATACTGACGATGGAATTTTCAAAAATTCCGGAAACAAACTCTAACAAATTTTTCATTTCAACAATAAAGATATAAAATATTTTTCTTATCAATAATTTTGTAACTGTACATTCAAGTAACTGTATCTCGGAAACCTCGAATAAGAATACATATTCACATAAACTTTTTCTTTCTCTTACAAGTTAGAAGAGCTAATAATCTCACCTCAGTAATACTGACCTTTGCTCGTAGAACACTCTATATACGGATAAAAATATGTAAAAAATAAAAAAAGAGTAACTCAAAAATCCTTCAGATTATTTATATTTTTTTAATTTCTTTATATTTACTTTTAACAACTTTTTTTTACCTCTGGATTGAGAACCACTGGTTCAGATCACTATCTCACCATAATTGTCCAAAATCGTAAGAATTATATGAACGAATCTTAATTATCGTCATTTGAGAAGAAATTTGGGCTGTATTTAAAACATTTTTAAAGTTATTCTAATCACTGTGCAAATTGGGTGAGTGAATATAGAAATAAGCCACTGTGCAAAGTCTTCACGGTTGTTGCTCGTTACGGTTCCAAGGGGTCCGTTCGACGGCAAAGATTAATGTCGCCTGTTCCAAGGACAAACACACACATTAAGAAAAATCTGAATCTTCGACAATCAGAAATAAAGATGGAACAAGCGTAAATCAATCGGTGAACACAGCAGAAAACAGAGAGCGAATTTCATTTAAAAAATAATTATTGAAAAAAAAACAATAACTAATTCACTGTTTGATTTATTTCCGTGAAGTAGAAATAAATTATCAACGAAGTATTTGCAATTCTATTACTTGTATCAAAGGAATAATTAAAAAACTGAAAAGAAATTTACAAATTTCAAAAGAGTAAGCCCTGTTCGATTGAACGCCCACGTAAGTTATATACTATAAAAAAAAAATCTAAAATTGTCAGGTTTCAGTTTTGTATTATTTGTAATTTTTTATGTATGCGTTATATTTTATTTAGAAATAACAAAAAAAGTATCATTTCGTTGGATTTTCTGCTCCTTTAGTGAGAAAGAAGTTGCGTGAATTGTGTCCAATTGAAAATTCAAGAAGGAAGATGAGTAAGTGCTTCTTCCGCTTATTGTGGATGACCCATTCCTGCATTTTAGGTGATTGGAAAAAAAAATCATTACAATCAACATCAAAGTACAGTATAATAAGTGTATTCACAAAATATCGTATTTTAGGAATTTCGTGCTGGTTTTGAACTTCATCAGGATTATAAATAGTGCAATTTGATAAGATTAATATACTTTTTAAAAAGTTGAAGCAGAAATTGTCAAAATTGACTAAATTATATTAGTCAAGATTACTTAAAACAAAGTATCAAATTTAACGTGATCATGTTGAAAGTTATAGTTTACATGGACAGTTAATCATAACTATAGCTTCCTGATGATAGCTCAGCAGATTAGCAGGTTGAAACTGTCCTTATTAAGTATTTTTAAATTTTTTTTATCTTTTTAAGATGAATTAAAATGATTTAGTTTTATGTGTGTAACAGGTTTAACACTGTCCATGTTAATTAAAACAAAGTATGAAACAAGTAAGAAATATACATTGACTGAAGTATAACTGATAATACTGTAATACTCACAATTTAAGTAAGAACAATTTAACAAAATCCATTGGCAGTAAATAAAATTGACAAGCGGGCCTCAACGTTTTTAGGTCAGGTCAGATAATTTAATGTTAAATCATTATAAAACAGTTCTGTGATGATCGTTCTGGAATTCTTCATTTTGAAGAAGAGGTACAGAATCGGAATCTACTTAAGAAACTACCAACAAACTTTAAAATTTTTGAAAATTCGGGAACCTAAGCTTCCTCTGCAATGGACACTGCAATGTTTTCTGGGAACTGTGGATGATCTTTTGTTCCAAATGGCAGAGTTATACCAACTGGCAACAGGCCAGAACACAGGCTAAATAAAGAATACATAATGACTGGGGCAAAAATCGTAGTTTCTGCAATTAGGAAGGCTTTAAAGAAAATTATTTCTGATTTCATCAATATTTTAAAGCTCTTTTGTTCTTCCATCTTATTTTTTTATTTTAAGCATTAAATGAGAGAAAGTTAGAAAACTGCCTTAAGGTATTTTTTTTATGTTCATGTTTTAAAACAAATAAGCTAAATTATTTTTGAATAAAATGTTTCAACAAAAGGCCAATGTGTAATGTAAAAGAAAAAATACCAAAAAAACAAACAAAACAAAGCTTTACATAACGAAATTTTTAAAAGGTCAAAGGTAAAGGCATCACGCATATACCTTCATTACAGGATTAGTGGGACTAGTTGAGGTCGGAGAGAACCGCTTATAATTCCCAGATTAAAAATGCTCAATATCTATTTGAAAGAACTGCGTGTGTGGAGGAGAAACAATCAGGCGGAGAAAGAAAAAAGAAGTTTACCACTTGAGCTACCGGACCAGTAAACTATTCTAATGCTGTAAACTCAAACAGCCTTAATTAAAAATGTATAAAACTATTCAAATAACTTTGGAATTTTATTAATTTAATATTTCTTCCTATGAAAGGAAGTTCTTGCACTTTACTAACTAGGAAATCCAATTTGTAGTCCTCAGTTAGTTTAAGCAAAGGTCATATTAATTTCCATCCTTTTCCGCTAATCGACTTTACAGGCATCGCTACTTCATCGATCACACAGATAAGAAAACGCCCCCACGATGAGACGCCTTCTCCTCCTCCTCCACCTATGAAATCTTTAAGAATATTGTAGGCGAGCAAACCCAACCGGAAATGCTGAAAAATCTCAGCAGTCGGAAACTGGTTTGGAGAAACGGAGGCAAAAAAAAATATCTCGCCGGGATGCGAACCCATGCTTCACAGCAGAACGACTTCCGGCTTGCGCGGTCTGAAGCGGAGCGGAAATAAACCCCGTGCCTATAAAACATTTTGGGAAAACGACCGTAACAGGGAGATGAAATGAAACTCCCCCTTGGAGAAAAACCCATCTAGCTCTGCTCACTCGTTAGTAACTGCTTAAAGTTGCTGTTTATCCTTCCTTAATCTATTTGGAAATGTCAGCGAAAATTAAGAGTGAGTTCGACTTAAAAACTATTTAAGTAGAAACCTCTAGAGAGGAAGCAACAAAAGTAGAATTCATCCCTAGAAATTAGGATTTTATAAATCTTAAACAAATATTTACCAGTAAGATTAAAGCGATGTAAGACCGTACTGCAGTTAGTTTTAAAGTACGTAAAATAAATACATAAAAAGAAATAAATAAAAGAATGAATTTCTGAAGTTTAATCCTCAGTACAGTGCTTTAACTGAGATTTCACTTCTAATTAATTTAAACAGAAATCTTTTCTATTTTCCCTTCACTGAAGACATGTTGCAGCAAAGAAGAAGCTTTGATGTTTCATAATAAAAGTGTTTTGATTTCAAATATTTTAAAATCCAGGAGACATCATCAGAGGCTAATTCAGAAGATTTAAAATTCTAGCCCAATTGAATGTTCTTTTTTGGATGCTTAAAAGGCTTTCGAAATTATTTTAAAAAAAGAATCGTATTTACTGCAATTGGGAAGACTAAGGTATGAAAGAGAAGAAGGTATTTAAATATTTTTAATATCTATTTTAAAAGTATCCCTAAATTCGTTGCAATGCAAATATACTCAGGTATAAAGTATTGGGTTAGCCAAAAAGTTCGTCATTTTTTCCCGTACGCTAGCTCTAGTAGCTCTGAGGTGTCTTTAACGTCATTCGATATCATTTTGTTAAGATTGATTGTGACAGCTGCATATCAGCGTGCATTTAACTGATCAAAATTGATGAATTCTGTGTCAACAGTTAATATTGAAGATGGAAGATAGTAGGCATGTAAGACCGCATGTTTTTTTGATGACCAAGGAAAAACTGTTACAGCTTGGCTGGGAAGTTGTGATTCATCCTCTGTATTCACCAGACATTGCACCTTCGGAAATCCATTGATTTCGGTCTTTACAAAATTCTCTAACGGGAAAAAAATCAATTCCCTGGAAGACACCAAAGAGACATTTTTTTCCTCAAACAGATCAAATAGTTTTGGGAAGATGGAATTATGAATTTGTCTGAAAGATGATACAAGGCAGTGGAACAAACAGTTGAAGACGTTGCTCAATAAAAGTATTGGTGACACTGAAAAATGTGTCTTTTATTTTAACTTAAAAACCGAACGAACTTTTTTGGCCAACCCAATTACTTTTTTTTATTATTTATTTAACTGATGATAATCTGAAAGGATCGAAAAATATTGATATCTTCATAGTGGCGCAGTTTTCCTGAATTACACAAAAGCTTAAAATCCATAAAAAATAATAATTATTATTCTATATAAAAATTGATAGAGTAAGGATTTTTTATTCCATCTGTCGGTGTTGCATTTGATTAGGAACTTTCAAGAAAATAAATAAATGTACGTATTTAAAAATTATTCTTAATTATGTAACTGTCTTCTCTATTAAAAAAAAGTCATAAATGACTTTCAACTTATGATAGCAAATGAGTTCTGTACTCAATAATGAGTTCTATCTTACTCAATTGGTATTCGACTGGAATTTCTATATTATATTCTTTGAATGGATATTTAAATGAGACCAATGCAGTTATTTCGGTCAGAGACTCATTGTCGTTTCCCATTTGATGAACATTCAGCAAAGAATGTTTTATTGAAGTGAATTACGAATTTTCATTACTAATATAATTAAGCACTGAATAAATATGGCGTACGTAAGAAATAAGAAATTCTCCTTTTTTTTTTGAGAAATAAATTTTGGCATAATATAATATTTTTGGAAGATTAAATGAATAAATTTTGAGTGTAATGTTACTGAATGAATTTTAACTTGAATATTTAAAAAAAAATAGTTTTATCCAAATTAGTTATAACATTTCCCAGTAGCTGCTATGTAAAATTATGCCCACAATTTTAATAACAGAACACTGAATTTTGAGTTGGAAATTTACAAAATCGAAAATTATATCTACTAATGTAAATGTATTTGCCATTCTTCTTCGCTAAGGCTTAACTCTATTCTTTTTCTCATTTATTTATAGTAGAATAGATAAAGATCTTACTTCAATTCTTATATTTTTTATTTGTATGGATGTGTTTGTGTTTATTAACAATTAATAAACTGGAATCTGTGATATTAAATGATGTAATATTTCATTATGCGGTTTTTTTAGTTAAAATTCTAAGTTTTTGTGCTTGATAAAATATCAATTGGAAAGATCAAATCTCTCAATATAATTAGCTAACAATAAATAAAAACAAAAAAAAAAAAAAAAAAGAATAAGTTAATAAAGTTTTGTTTAATTTACTATTAAAAAACATTGGTACAAAAGTTCGAATAAATTAAAATCAAAAATTAAAATACTCATCTATATTTTGAAAGGAAGCCAAAATTTATATATTTCAACCTAAACTAAAAAAAAAAATTCACACAGGTCCCTGGAATTTCGTATCAAAAGAAATAAAAATTTAAATATTTTGCCAACCAAACGTTCCTTTTTCTATTGATCTGTTTTCATCGATATTCAGCTTTTCGTAGGACTTGAGGTTTTGCCATTAAATCGTAGGAAAGCGAATCCTATTTCTTTGGTCGTTAGGAGGGACGGGAAAATCGAGAGGAAGTCCAATCCGATCGATTTGCTCCGAAGTAGTCTCGAGTAAAATTGGTATCTGCACGCGCAACTGTTACACCTTTAAACAACATCCGGTGGTGACTTCCGGTTACAGTTAGAAGGCAAAGTAGTATAACTTGTAAATATTTATTTTTGGATATAGTAATCTAAACAGATAAAATAAACTTCCGGAAAAAAAAAAAATCGTACCGAGTACAATAATTTTTAGTATCATTAAACTGAAACAGTTTCGCAATGTTTCAATTTTCCTTTGATATCGAAAAGCTAATTTTTATTTTTCCTAAAAAAATTTCTTAATATACAAAACTGCTTAGTAATTTAGAAATTAAAAGATGCAAAACATACTAAAAGAAAACTCTCGTATGTTTGAAACAATCAGTTTTAATTTGGGCTGAAAAATCGAGTTACTGATCTGCAGCTACTTGTTTATGACCTAACAATGTTTTTGTTCAGACGTGGATTGTTATCAATGCTTGTTCCCGTAATTAGGTTTTGAATATTAGGAGATTCTTTTATTGAAGTTTTCAGGAGTAATTTAGAACGGAATCAGATTCACAATCGGCAAATTTTGCCGTAAAACCAGTCATTTACTTAACATTGCGAAGTTGTAATTTTTGCAGCACTAGTTTAACGATGTACTGGGACCTCAATCTTTGCAGCAGTACATTAATAAATAACTTTCTTATCTCTCAATTTATCAAATCCTAGATTCAGTACCTGGCGTTTAAATGGTTGTTGCTGAACTTTCTATTTCTGAAGTTATAGTTAGGAAACAGCTGTATTTGCTCCCACGAGTCTCATGGTCTTAAATTCAATAAAAATGATTTTTTTCTTCTTTTTTTTTCTCTAAGTGCAATTGCGTTTTATCAACGTAAAAAACTAAGCACATAAAAGAAAAGTTTCAACAGCAATTTTAAATAAACGAAAAAACATTTTTTATTACTAAAAGTTAAACTGTTTTGAAAAGAAAAAAAAAACTTTAGAGAGAACGAAATATGACAGAAGTTACATCCAAAATAATAATATTATACAATCAGTAATAGCTTAATTAAGAAATATATAAATAATTTATTTACAGATTTTTTAATGATATTGAAAGAGATATGTAATAATTTCTGGAAAGTTTTTCGAAAGTGGATTCAGTGAAATTATAACATTAATTAACTAACTATTTTACATCTCATTTCGCAAAAGTCTTAATGATAATAAAAAAAAGGGGGGGGGGAAGGCAAAGTTATTTATTAAATATAACTTACAAAATTAACATATAAAGATTGCAGATAATTATTTTTATTTTAAAAAACTGAAAAATATTTCACCTTGTATTATAGAAATTTCTCCATAACTGCACTATAACTTTCATAAAATCTTTTAATCGTGATATTTCGCATATTTTTAAAAAAACGTCCGACGAAGCATATTTGAAAAAAATATGCGAAATATCACGATTAAAAGATTTTATTTTTATTTTGTTTTTATTTTATTCGGAGAGATTAGTTTTTGTTGGTCTTGAAATTTTCAATCCCTTTACTGGTTGCCAATTTGGTTTTTTCTTACTTTTCATTTTTACATTTCTAATGCAAGTAGCCTCTATCATTATCCAACCAAAAAGAAAAGAAAAAAATCCCAGTATGGTTTCCTGTAATTTTATAGATATACCGCTATAGAATTTTAACTATGAACCTTCAGGAGGAGAAAAGCTGTCTCCTGAAATTCTAGGTCCTATGTAAGAATACTGATTAGCCCTAGTGAGCCTGAAAAGATTGTGCTGTTTAACGGCGAAATCGATTATAAATTAAAGATTATCAAAGCAGAAACTCCGACTATGCAAAACGGCAAAAGCATCTTACGCACAAGACAAAAAAAAAATATAATCAATTCAGTTTTATTTCGGTGATTAGACAAACGAAACTATATCAGTATAAAAGATAATCGTGATTTTTACTGATCTGATTAAACAAACAAAACTCTATGATTATTAAAATAATTTAACGCTGATACAATAACGCACTCTTTTAAACATGAAAAAATTAAAAATTTTAAAAATTAAAGCAGTATTGACATGTTTCAGAAACCCGTTCTAACGGTATCTATCTTCAGATCTTCGAGCAACAGCGCTTAAATAAAGATCGTTGAAGTATTCATTTTTCTAAAACAGAATTTTAATTGAAGCATTTGAAAATAGATACCGTTGTAAAGGGTATCTGAAACAAGTCAATACTTCTTTAATTTTTTTAATTTTTAATTTTTCATGTTTAAAGAGTGCGTTATTGGTCAATATTTATATGAAAACTCTGTGATCTTCGAGCAACAGCGCTTAAATAAATATCGTTGGAAGTATCGTTTTTCTAAAACAGAATTTTAATTGAAGCAATACTTCATTGAAAAGAGCCATCACATGCTATATCATATATCATATATCTTTATTATATATATTGTCTGATTTAGGGAATGTAATATTTTTTAGCTTTGAAAATTATTTCTAGTAAGTTATAGTCTTTATTTAAATAATGTTCTTTTTACTGAAGGGATGTCAGTGACTTACGAATTGCTGGAGCCTTTATCATTCTATTTAGTCACTATATCTCCTTCGCCAAATCTTCCACCGATTAACTGCTTCTTAACAACCCTTTCGCTTTGCTAATCTCGCTTATAATTTAAGCATATTACAGTAATAAATAAAAAAAAAAAAAAAAAAAAAAAAAAAAATTCGGAACTCTATCAGAGTTGGGTTTAAGCGTTACTAAAACTGTTACAAGAGACCGAGACGGTCATGCATCAAAGAAGACACACTGATACTGCTTCAGACAATTCCAATTTCACGGATCGAAGCCATTCAGAACTTGCGTTGATACTCTACGCTTTCATAATGCGATTTTCTTGGTTTTATTAATAATGCTTCAGAGAAGCCTAATTCAATTAGTTTATCTATATACATATATGCTAATCAGTGCTACTACAGATTTCCCAGCCGACTTTTCGAATATTCTTATCATGTTCAAAGTATGGGCGAGTTATGAGGGCTGTCCTTCCCTCCGGGAAACACAAGAATTTTCTTTCTTTTGGTTGGATGGCCGTTTAAGAGAACTTATTTCCCCTCCCACCCCCTCTAAATAAATCCTAAGTACGCCTCTGATCCATGTATTATTAAGACGAAATCAAACTGAATGCTAAAATTAGACTTATAAAACTGTAGACCTATTCATGAACATCTAATTTACTTCTTAAAAATTTGAACTTGTAAATATTTTTTTGCTTTTACGATAGTAGTCTGTTTTTATATAGTATAAAGTTGCTTTCAATGGATTAAAAAGAAAACAATGACACCTTATTAGTACAGAATGATTTCTTATCCTTAAATGCACGCTTCCAGATGTAAAGTTCTTCATCCTTCGGAAACACAGGTTCTTAACTGCAGCCCGTGAATTTGGATTGAAAAAAAAAAAAATACATCTTTATTTCACTAACATTCAGGCCCAGCTCAAGACGGTAAGCAAGACATCGTGGCGCGCCGTTAAGGCATTCCCAGTGACTCGGTTTGGAAAAGCAACCTTTACCGAAGTCTTACAATTCCAAGGGTTTTCCAGCGTCATCGGTTGGCTTATGTTGACCGTTTCCTTTATAATTCTTTTATGCATTTAAAAAAAAATATTCTGAGAAGGGATTCTGAGGCTTCAACTATACTGCCAAAGGCACAAAAAAAGTTAATAACCCCTGCTCTAAAAGGATCATAAAGTTTCTTTTGTGAAACTTTGACTATGTTTGTAACATTTTGTAATGTATTTGTAACTTTTATTGTTGAATAAATGCTGTCATTCTTAGTTAGTTAGACTTCGTGACGCAACATCCATCGTTGCGATTACATATTATGTAGAGTTCTTAGACCAACAAAAGTAATTCCGAAATAATAAGATATTTTACTGCCTCATCCTTTGAAACACTACGGCTTCTCATGGATTGTGGAGCTGATGGTCCCTCTACATTTGTGGCAAGCTCTGAATACTCAAAGATAGTGAAAAGTTTTACTTTTTACGACTATTATCTGAGATTTCTATCACGTTGATGTATCTCCGATGTTAAAACAATAATTTTACTGAGAATAATTTTACTAATAATAATTTCCCCGAATAGTTGCAACCATCTGATATTAGGAATAAAACTTCCAATATTCTAAAAATTTTGAAAATTCTTGGAATAATCAGCATCAAAACTTTACTTAAGTTCTCATCATATTAACATCTATGTTGTTCAATTGCATATTTATTACATTACACAAACTCTTTGAGATTGCCGCTAGGACATTCCAAACGGCGAACGATGTGGCTGACGGTTTATATATTCCACAATGAGGAGATATCTAAAGCATCCGCACATTTGCCATATTCAGTTCGTATACATTTGAGTTTTATCATAAATGTCGTATTAGATCCAATAAAAGTTCGAGCTGGGTCATCAATTTGAATATATTCCCGCTCTCTAGTCTCCATCCATGCGGTAGTGTATTTATCATTGAAGACTCCATCTGCAATATTACTTATTACTCATATAGTACGTATTCCCCCTTTGCTTTACTTTTCTTTTTGTTTATTTGTCTTATATTAGGCTCTTTGTGTTCCTTTTTTTTTATTGTATTGTTGACCCATTTGCTAAATAAATAAACCTAAAAGCTATCATTATGATTGGTATAAAGTTTTACATTTGTTTTCTTGCAAACAGATCATAAATCATAAATTTTTAGTACGCTTCGGAAAATCAGTCGACCTTGCAACAGTTTTCCAACTATAAATTAAGGAATTTACCTATGACTAAATCTTCTATGAAAATAAATAAATATGGTTATTATTATTGTTTTGATTATAACTAGTTCGCATTCGTTTGGCCATCGGGAGGGCTATGGATAATTCTTACTTATGATTCCTTTCTATGTTGATAATTATTAAAAGTCTTGTCTTGTCAACATGTTTCATACGTAGGCAGATATTACGATACAAAATTTCTATTCTGAAAACTCAGTAAAAACTTCTTTTTCCACTTTTTATTTTTTTATGGAAGTGAAATCCAAACTTTTTTTTTTCTTTTTTAAATCCTTTTGTTGAGGATTATCAAACCATAATTATACATTGAAGGATTTAAGCAAACAGGGCCATAAAATAACCAATAAATCAACGGACATCGTAAAATTTTACAACCAAATACGACATCTGTAATTACGAGCGTTTCTTATATGAAAGCAGCTGTTAACAAAAAAAAAAACTAATTCCACGTAAACAAGAAGTGCTGGCTTCCCCATTGCTGGTGAACGGAGGCCGTGGAAGTGACAATTCCATTGCAGTAGTATAATTGCTGTCAAGGAATTTTCCTGAGTGCGTTTGGCCAAATGCCCGCATGAAATGATAAGTGACTCATTTAATATGTTCGCTTTGTTTGTTGCTAGTGATTATAAACAAATTACACAGCAAGGAAGAAGTTCCAATGACGAAAAAACAATGCAAGTAGACTATTGTACGTTAAAAAAAAATGCAGTTCATATTCGTACTAAATTAACATAAATTTCATTTTCAGGGAATTTCAAGAGCAAAAATGTTGTGTTTGTCGTTTTTTCATTGAACTTGTTCAGTTCAGTATTTTTAAAACTTTTGATTTCAAGTGTGTTGAATCACGGGAGTTTTATTAAACACTAAACTGAAAGAAGAGTTTAAGTTTCAAAAACTAAATAAATAAATAAATAAATAAAATAGAGTGATGATATGAGAAATTAACCAGATGCTGTTTTCATATACGTGTTTGATTGTTTTCTTGTAAATGTATGAGAAAAGAAGGCAATCTTAAAAATGTTTTTATTACTGTGTTTTTTCCTACAGCAAGTACAGAAGTTTGTACTTCTCACGGAATCAAATGCTTTCTATTAATAACGTGCAAAATATTTGAAGAACATTTCGTTCTTTGCATTTTACAAGTGAACTATCAATATTAGCACTGCAACAACACAACCAAACTTTTGATTATTCAACATCAAATTTGATAAAAACCTATTTATATATATATATTCTATAAAAAGCATCCAGTTATTTCTGGATATTCCACACTTAAACCATAATTTGTATGTAGTAAAAGTGAATCGTTGAATAACGCGTTTTTTTTTTTCAGAGTTTTCCAGAATGTTGTCAAAATTGGATCTGCCGACTCGATGGGCAGGAATTGTTCGCCTACGCCTCTCGAATCGATGGCTTGTGAGGTCGCGTTCCTATTCATTCTAGTTCATGTTCTCCAACAATTATCGGAATTTTTGGGATAAAGAGAGTCCGAGGGGTAGGATGCTCTTCCCTCTCGCCTTTTACTTTCACTTTTAATTAAAAAAGACGAAAAGAAAGGACTAATAAGAAAGAAAGAGAGACTCTTCATTTACCAATTGAAGCCATGATAAGCCCAGCACTTGTGACTAAGCATTTTTCGTTGATTTCCTGTTTCAGGAAAATCATTAACTAATTATACAAGATCTAACCACATCGTTGAAGGGGAAGGCATCTCCTCTGTTGCTCTTCTTTACAATCAACTCCAAATCTTAACATTCAAAGCTGTGATTATTTTTTTGTTTCTCCTAAGTTTTCGAATTAACAAATTCATTGATTTTCAATCAAGTGATTCTTTCATTAGTGACTTTAACAGAAAGATGTAACCCTGACTAGTTTATATTTGCATTTCTTTCTAAAATGATTGAACATTAGTAAAATAATTTTCAAACAACATTAACAATTCGATCTGCTTCTTATTTGAAATATAATCCTCCACCTGTAGCTTGAAAATCTATTTACTACCGTTTATTGGGATAAACAAATGATAAAACAGGCAGAACAATATCATTTAACAAACCAGACACATTCTAATAGATTAGAAGAAATCTAGAGCATTGATACGCAGTCCCATAAACAGTTACTGAAACTGAACAAAACAAAATCTAAAATATCAAAGATGAAGAAAGTTTTCACAGTTCTAATATGTCTCTCTGCAACTGCAATCATTCCAAAATCTCTTGAGATTAATTTAAAGAAGCTATCAAAAACTATCTTATGCCTGATATTCACAAATCAGTGATCCTCCAAACTTGTCAATTGTCCGCAAGTTTCTAAATTTGGACATTTAAAACGGCTTAATTTGTTTGTTACTTTATAACAGCACCTGATCACCGGCTTTGCCGAGTTGTACAATATAATGAATAATAATAGTCTTCTGTTAGTTTAGTAATTTAGTAGTCATTTCTATTTTAGTATTTTTACAATTAGTGATTTCAAGGTCCAACTTTATTGATTGAACTCAATAAAAGAGTTAGGAGTTTGTTAGGTATTTATATTTCATTAATTAAGTAGAGAAACAAAATTTGAAAATTCATTCTTCAATGGCTTAGATGTTATGTAGAAATGTTTGTGTACTAAATAAGCTTTCAATACAATGTTTATGTAATTCATTTCGCTGATATACTAAGATAAGATTTCTTGGCAATTCTGCATATTTTAAGTTAGTACACAAAACAGCCACAATAAGTGATTTGCGAAATAAATTCATGTGCGATTTACTATAAGCTTAATTCAATATCACTAAATTTTTCAACTACATCTGGGTAATGTACATCGATAAGTTAATTAAAGGGGAAAAATTATTAAAAATTTTCCACCATCATTCGCCTCCACTTCACGAAAAATAGTATCACATTAGAACCCTATTATCTGATGAAAATTTGCACTTTTCAGTATCATGATGTTTTTAATCGTCTTTTTAACCATTGACTTTTTTCGAAATTGGCTACTATAAAAAAAATAGAATGTACAACAACAGACTATAGCGTTAGAATTTAATTATATTGAATTAAATAAAAGATCGTTCAAATTATATCTGAATAAAAAAAAAGAATTAAATCTACATTATTTACTTAAACTTTCTAAATAGGATTAGTTTTAATTATATCCAACGCGCGCAATCGATTAAGGATTCATTGTTTAACAATGAAGTATTGATAATAAATCCATTGTTTACATTCCAATGCTTTTAATGGGAATTTTCGTCACTAATTTCTCGACAATTTCTTTGGAAAAGATTAAATATAATTAAATAAAAGATTCAAATATAAAAGTTCCTCTTCCTCGAAATGAGCATATAAAGTTTCAAGAAGATCTGTAGAGCAGTTCAAAAGTTATTGGAGGATTGGGGAGACACACACACACACACACACACACTGACTGCGTGATTTCATAAGCCTCACTTTTTACTGGAACGTAGGCTAAAGAATATCTTCATGAATTATAATAAAATAAACTAATACTTAGTCCATGTCCCTAGATATTATCTTATCTAGATAATATCTTAGTCCCTAGATCCAATGAAAATTCTATTCTGGTGAATACGTAATAGGCCTACTTTACAACTAGTAATTCTCTTTTTCTTTAAGCAATTTAAAATTTCAGTTTGAAACAGACATCGAATGCTCTTTTAATCCCTCATAATTTACACGTGAAAAGGAAGCACACAACGAGTAATTCACAAAATTGCAAAATTGAAAAAGTTGATAAGTGACTCAAAAATCAAATGCCACGATTTTTTTTCACTATGAAAAAAAGCGATAAAAAATAATATTTTAAAACATTATAAATCATAAAAAGGAAATCCCTCAGAAATTTAAAGAGCAACATTTGATGGAGTATCTGTTGAAATTGTTTAACAAAGAGTTCTCTTTTTGAGATGACTGAACTCCAAATAATGATGTTTTAAAACTATTTCCAACCAATCTATAAAAAATATTAGGCTTCGTCTGTTTACAATTAATCATCCGGGATAAAGAACAGGTCTATTTGGTTGACGGATATTCAATCTTCGAATTAAAAAAAAAAAAGTATCCAGCCCTCATCTTTTCTCCCCTTGATGGGAGGGTAACTGAGGGGAAATCCATTGGCAATCAACCCCGAATACCGCGGCCATCACGTAGCCCATGTTGGGGTAATGGTCAGTGTCTGAGGGAACCAGAAATGGAATCTATTAATGTTCCAACGCAACTGGTACACGGAGGGTCTATCCGTATGACTCCCACACCTGATCGGCGATAATAGACGACATGACATGATTTACAATCCTACTCACGAGAGAACTACGAGAAACGTTTATACGAATTACAAAAGAATGGGAGAAAAAAAAAATGCTGAAGGCAAGTTAAGAAAAACTGTCATTCGACTCACAAAAAATAATACATTTAGAAAATGTACGAAATACTGTAAGATTGAAAGCGATTCTTCAAAACAACGAACCCAACTTTTTTAGCCTCGCGAATTTCTTTCAATTTATATTTCCAAAGCCTCCGTAATCAAAAGCACCAATGTCACCATCCAACCAAAAAAGAAAGGAAGAAAAAGTGTACGTAGTTCACATGAAAATTTGGAAGAGATGCCGAAATACAAACTTTTATTGCTAATCTTTCAAATGAGGAAACGATGTTTTTAAAATACGTTTGCTACTTCTCTTCAAATTGCAGTAATTATCCAATTGGAAAATTAAGAAGAAGAAAAAGTAGGCTACATAATTTCTTTCAATGGAGACTCGTAACTGAGTACCAAGAATTACTTCCTTTATTCCGTAATAGCTCCTCACAGTCTCTCTTGACAAGAAGTTCAAAAAATTTGTATTTAATTACTGATCACGTTGGAAATGAAATGAATGGTTAACATTTAAACATGTCTATCAATCAGAAGTAGTCAGAAATTAAAAAGGAATTTAGCTTTTATCTCTTTTCATTTTAAGGCTGTTTAATTGTCTTGCCCTGATACGACTATTGAGCGATAAAACCAAAAACTACATCGTTTCAGCTGTTTTCTGTAGGAGTTTCTTCATTTTAGAAGCTGGATTGACTCCGCTACTGACGAAAGAGTAAACTTCTAAGCTTTGTCCTCAAACAGGCTATCTCTGCACTAAGATAGATTTTTTAACTTTTGGACTGGAGGGTAAGTTGCACCGTTACGGGGGAAAAAAAATCCGTGTGATCCCGCCAACACTGTCAGCTTAACAGGTATCCACAGAAACAGACAGAACAGTCATCTTTTATTAATATTAGTAGGTAAACAGAGATTTTCTATACGAGCCTTCGTGGTCCATGGGTCGCCGAAGGTAAAGTCTCCAACGTCTTAATGACCCAATGCTCGCCCAGAAACCAGGTTCCCGTTTTACATAGGACTGGATGAATCCTAAAGCACGTTCGGAAGAGAAAATATCCTAGGAAAAAGTCCCCGACCTCCGTCGGAGATTGAACCTGATCCTCAGCGCAGTGCGTATTCCACTGGGTCCACCTACTGACATTAATGACGCTATTAATAAACCTTCAAAGTTTACATAATGTATTTGGAAGAAAGTAAAAGAGAGGGAAATACTTGATGACGTCTAAATCTTTAGCTTTATGTAAAGTAATTTGGTAGAGTCATCGTCATTGAAGTTTCTTAGAAGAAAAAAAAAAAAAAAGAAGGAAAGAACATGCTGCAATAAAATGAATGTCGACGTAAGAATTCATCCGATCTAAATGCTATAAATCAAAAAATACAATAAAGGAACTGATAATCCTGCTAAACACAGTCATATATCACCCAGAGACAGTAATCCTCTGGTCGTTCGTCTGTTCTGTATGCAGAGTCAATTTAGCTGCTGGGTTTCTGTAGACGAAGTGACATCCAATGAGAAAATTGCTGTCTTTTCCTCTATCAAGGAGATGAAGGAGTGGGCGGCAGTGTAGCCTTGCAGAATCCAATTTAAGCTTAAGAAAGTTGTAATAAATTCACAGCCAGAGATGTTGAGCCATCCACCATACGACACGATTCTTACCCAAAACAAATCCTGATAAGTTACAAGGACAAACCGACTACGTGTCCAATACTGGCTTCGAAGTCAACAATAAAAGAGAAATGGACCGGAATTGTCTTCCCTCACAATTTCCCGCCCAAGAACGGAACAAGAAAATTTAAAGAAATAAAATTATAAAATAATAGTTGACATACCAACTGTCGAATATTTACATGATAAATAGCAAAATTTATAGGATAACAAAAAAGGAAGAAAAAGAAATTGAGAAGTGAAAGTTGAAGTTTATTTTAATTCAGTTATTAGCAGCTAAATAATATTTATAAACATTACAAACAGTATAAAGTCTCGAGAAGAAGACTCGAGGCAACATAGACGAAATACCGAAGAGTATTGAGCAGAGTTCGCGATAACTCAGCCATTTTAATGTTCACCTTCTCCTCTTTTAGAAATAAACTGTTAATATCTCGTTAAAATCGTTAGCTTTTGGGCATTTTGATCCTAATTTAATCTCTTTGCTTTCAGAAGACACCTGTCCATGTTTTACAAATCTAACAGATGATCGCAATAGTTTTCCAATAATAGTAGAATCATTAACCTCTCCTTATTTTTCTTTCCTTTCTTCTCCAGTTATTTGAATGACGTCACATAATATTTGCCTGTTTATTAACTGTTTTAAAATGTCCTCTTCTGTGATTTGACAGAAACAAACTCAAAATTCCAGATCGTAATTAAAAATACAGAAAAGCCATTAAATTAACTTAAAAATGTAAACAAAACATTGAGAATGTTGTAAATCACAGATAAATCTTTATTATAGCCTATGAATTTAAATGACCGTATTTATAGGAGTGTAACACGCACCCTAATTTTCAGAAGGAAGTTTGAAAAAACTTAAAATTGGAAATAAAAAAAAATTCAGATTTCGAATGGATTGAATGTTTTCCAAAAAGATTTAATTGTAAAGCAAAATTAAGAGATTTCAATTTTCAGTACTGTTTGTTGCAGTTGTTTTTAAAATAGTAAATAAATAAATAACACCCATTAAAAAATAAAAAACTCACATGTCATGGCAACAATACATCAAAATCGTAACTATCAATTCACTAGGACATTTGCATAATATTAAACGTGTATTAAATCATTAATGCTGTAGTAAAATGCACAGTAAAATCATTTCTACGAAAAGAAACAAACAAGTTTGAGGGTATGTTTGTTTTAATTAAGACTCGGTTTTTTTATTCATAGTTTAAATAATAGAAATACTTTATATCAATTAAGAAAAGCTGTTCCGATATTTCTACAAGTTTTCTACATATTTTATTATTATTAAAATTAAACTATTATATAGAGCTTTTAATGTAAGTGGATGTATTATAGTTTGGTCCTGAAGGAGGAGTTAGACATGATACTGTATAGGTCCTTTTTTTTTTAGGGATTTTCTCACTCTGGGGTGAGATAATATCTGAGGGAAATCCCTCAAAAAAAGGACCTACATATAAGTGGATGTATTAGTTGAATGGAAAAAGCCAAAACACACACAATATTATGTGGGGAGGCTTCTTCCATTCAACTAATAGTAAAATATCTTTTAATATTTAATAAGTCAGTCACGTTTACAATAGAAATTAATAATTTTAAAATATTTTCTTTTTTTTCCAAATGGAAAAAAAATGAATCAAACTATTTTTTGTTTTTGCCTTTCTGATTCGGTTAAGGGAAGGCGAGGGTTGAGCTGATGAGTCCGTAGAAGGACGAAACGGCCGTTCCCAACTCCTTCCCGTCATCTAAAATCAGAAAGACAATTTCCTCTTTTGTTCAGGTGCTGTTTTTCATTTTCTTTTTCTTAGCTATTTTTTGTTTTTGTTCGTTCTGCATTTACTGGCTTTTAATTATGTAAACTAATAACATATAAGTCTTAAAAATTCGCGTTTTGATATCGGACATATTTTTATTAAAACTTTAAAAGGCTTATCTTACCTTCACAATGCTTTACATACTGATATTAGTGAATAACTTTTTATCTCTTTAATATAACGAAACTGAATATCATTTTTGATTTCAAATCAACCTAACCAATGGAATGTTAGTTGATAACCACTGCTTGTCTCTGCCGAGGCACAATGGCCGACCAAAGTCCGTTAAATGTGATTCTTCGAATAACAATACGCTAATTCTCTGCCATCTTGTTAAGTTCCGTTACTCGTGAATCAGAGAGCAATTTGAGAGCACCATTTTTCCACCATCTCTTCACAATGTCTTTAAAATGAAAACAAGTCCATCTCAATCAGCAACGACCTAACAGTTCAGTTTTGTTTTGTTTTTTTCTTTTCTTCAGCCTTATTATTGTGATGAAATAATGCCAAGGAAATTAACTAAGCTTGCAAAATTTACTTAATTATAATTAATGGAAGCACGCACAAACGCTAATGTATTACTAAACCGATGAAACTAACTTGTTAGAAGTTAATTAGTGAAATGAATTCATTAATAAGAAAATTTTGTCATCTTCACGTGCAGGGATCCATAATTTTCAAATAGAGTATTGATAATTTCTTAGGTATATTGTCTCTTATCCATAAGTGTGCATACCAAGTTGCAAGAAGATTCATTGGCCAGTTCAAAAGTTATTAGGAAAGACACAGAAACCGACACCCAACACACTATGAATACATACAAACTAATGGCTTGGGCTCCACAGGAAAATAGCCTAAGAAATAAGTATTTAGGATTCTGTAACACAAGAATATCAAATATACCAGTCATTGCAGTAAAACTATCTTGTTTATCTTCAAAGTAGGAAGTCAGATACTTTTAAACAGAAGAAATTGTAATATCTTTAAACAATTTTAACAGTTAACAATTAAAGGTTTTTGTTGACTTAATTTAACTTTTCATAAGGAATTTAAATGCAATAGCTTCATTATGACAGCTTTTTTTCAAATGATCTCTAATAAGTTAAATAATAATATTTTATCAGCAAAAAAACTATTTTAGCAATATTTTCATCAACTTTCTCTTAAAATGAAAAGCTTTTCTGGGATTTAGTGATTTTTCTATTACAAATTAAATGCAAATCAAACAGCTATCATTATAATTATGGTCATTTAAACGAGTGAGTTTAAATATTATTTATTAGAAAGATTTCACCAAAAAACATTGAAACGTTGAAAGATTTCACCAAAGAAGACTTTCATGGATCTTTGTGGCACTATCAGGATTCGAACCTTCGACATAAGACATTGAGGAATTCACTTTTGTTTGTGTAAGCAGTGGCCTCTCGTGCACTACTGATAAAACCATTTATTTTTATCAATGGCTTCCAGATGTCAGTCAGTTGGTAAAAGCAGCTATTGTGGATGTCAACAACTACACTCGAAAGAGGAAGGCAGAGGTTGTCAAAACTTAAGTGGGTGGCAAATCAACAAATTCTGATGAAAGCGGAAATTGTAAACGAATCATTACGATTAAAGTAAATTTTTAAATCGATATTCGCAAAACAATTTTAGTCGTTATATGTAAGAATTGGTGAAAATTCAAACCAACTAATGACATGGACTGTCTTCCCCATAGAAAAGTAGTCTAAAAAATAAGTAATTAGGATTCTGTAATATAAAAAGATTTAGAACGTATTATGTTAGCAATCTGTAAGCTGCAGCTGATACTTACAGGTACTTGATGAAGTACATGACAGTAAATATATATAACATATTATCTATTTTGTTAATGCAATAATTATTTTATTTATTTTATAACCTTTGTAAAGCTTTATTTTAGAAGGGAAAAGAAATTTAACGTGTAGATAATCAATAAGAAAATCAAAGACTGCACATAAATAACCATTCAAGCCTTTGAGTTTATCATCAGAAGGAACGGCCGTTTCGTCCTTTTTAGGGACTCATCAGTCCGACTCAATCTCTGGATAAACCCAGAAAGGTGTGAAAAATAAAGGGAAATCACTTTAAAAGAAAGAAACCAACCCAAGAAAGCATAAGTCACGGAAAACTTAACATTCGTGAATGTTTCTTCATGTGCAGCAGTATTTGTTTTCTATTTTTATTTTAGTATATATTACACTTCTCACAGAATGACAAAATGAAAGGTAAACGTATTGTTGCTTTTTTTTTTTTTAACTAACTTATTTTAAAAATAAGCAAAACATTCAACTGCTGACGAGTTTTAAGCGGCTAAGTTTCGCATTCTCGCACAATTTCGTCGTTTTAATCCCGTTGAAAGATGCATGCGTTGATTTCTTAGAATTGTCATAATAGATAATTGTATAAAGCATAACCTAACTAACAATGATCATTAGGTCATCACGCTCTTGAAAAAGATTAGATCAATAAATGTAATATTATAGAATTATTCAAAAGAAAAAAAAATATGCAAATGGCTTCAAATCGTATGTAGCGAGATATGAGTCTTCTTCATTCCTCCCATTAATGAGATTCACAAGTGGCAGATAGCGATACAGAGCTAAGAACATTCAGATACAGAGATCAGAAGATCCAGTCAGAAGCAAGCACGAGGTAGCAAATTCACAACAAACAGAGACAACTTTTTTTTTTTTTTTTTTAAGTAGTAATGCATTACGAAGTCATTTATTGAAATTATTTAATAAATAAGATTTTTGCTTTTAATAAATGCATCTGTGGTCTGAGATGAGCTGATACTTGAATTGCTTGTATCTTCTGTATTTTGACATTTTTCCCGTTGTTGTTTGAGGTGTCATTAAGATTGACTGTAGTATAACTACAATTGTAAATATATAATTATAAAATGTATGTGTAAATATAATTTATACATCTAGTAATAAAAAAAAAATCAAATAATATATACTTCAACATTAGCTACTGTTTTTAATTAATTAAAAATAAAAATACACACCGCATTATTTGAAATTAATTCGTCTCTCCCTGTTAAAACATTCCTTATTTAATTCGTACCAGATGTCGTAGAGAAATGGAGAAAAAGTGAACTGGTCCTAAGGCAATGGCAGAATAATCAACACTTTTGACAGATAAATTTCTAAGAAGCCCCTAAATGATACAGTGTTAATATTTACTTCCTTCACAAGGAAATAAGCATTTATAAATATGTTCAATAAAGCATCATGCCTTTTATCCTCAACAGAGGAAGATAAGGCTCCTGAGATCGTGTATATCTACTTAAATAGCCGAACTCGATGTTTCATTGAAACCACATGTAGATTATCCTTAGATAATAAAAAGGATTAACATGAACATATCTGCTTTCCACAAGTGAAGTCTTTTATAAAAATGAATACTGTACAGAATCTAAACCATGGACACAATCCTACAGAAGCTACTACATTAAAAAAAGTAATGAATTTACACGAGATATTTCTAAACACAAAAAATAAAATTTACATAATAGGAATAAATGTATGTCATTAATTTCGTGGCGCACAGAATCACAATAAAAAGTTTTAAAAAAAGCATTAGAATTTACAAATCGTAGTTACTTCTCGAATCATGACTGAGATTCTTACTTCATAGTTTACTATGATTACTGGCTAATTCTGGCTGAGGAGGGCTAAAATATCCGAAAGTGCTGTTCTGGAATTTTAATCAAATTTTTAAAACAGGTCGATTCTCTAAATTTGATCGAATGTTTTTATTATAATTATTACTATTATTAATAGTTAAGAAACCACTCAAGAAGTTAAGAACTATCAAATGTAATTAACAAGTGATTTTTAATGGTTTTACCTACAAATATTTTGGATTTCTCTTCACATCTGAAGGGAATTAACGTTTATAATTCCAATAAATGCAATGGTAAGCAACGGTACTACGAATTTAACTGTGAACGATAAATCATCCTGTATTTAATTAAATGTGACCAAATTCCAGGAATAAGTAATGCAGGAAGAGATCAGAGACAGCGACTGAAATCCATTAACTTTTTATATTCCAAAAACAAAAAAATACAAGAGAGAGAGAGAGAACTACGTGACCTGACTAATGCGAAAAAAGAATGGTCACCAATATTTAATATCCGCCTGATGGCAATATTTATTTTATTGCTTTGAAAGGTTTAACGTCAGAGTTGGACGTTGAGTGAAATTACAGAACATAGCAAACAAAGCTAAAATAAATATATAGAAAAAAGCGAAATAATTGAGAATAAGAGTTGGTAATACTAATATTATTATAGATAACATTGAGTAACATTAATGTTCTATAATTAAAGCTTAATGAAATACAAAATCTGAGGATGATATTTTTTTTTTTAGCATTAAAAAAAAAGGGGGGGATATTTTAATTTTATTTATTTAATTGCTTTGATATGAGGTCAGATTTCACTTCAGGAATTTGAAATATTATTACAAATATTTTTTTAAATTAATTCCTATCTTATTAATTAATTATTTTTAATAGTATATAATGAAATATGAAAGCGTCTTTTAATTTTTAAAGAAAAAAAAATCCTAAAAAAAATCAGATTATTCTTGCATTTAATTTTAAATGTAATATTTACAATAAAGTAATAATATTTATAATTATCTGAATATGTGAAATGTGGTAGAAGGAATTGAACTCATATGCCGCATGGTAATGACTAATAAAGGACGTATTTTAAGACTCTCTGAAGAAAACAAAATGAACGCAGATTATCTTAGCTACGATTTAAACGCAGTTTTTAGCTTATTTTGTAATAAAATAAATAAAAAAAAACCACACGAACGAAATGTTGGTGCAGACAGTGCGTCTACGACAGATGTGCTTCGAGTCCAAGTTCTTTCAAAGACACAATACCACTTGTTCCTGCCACCCGGGGCATCTATAACACTAGTGAGCACTCAGCACAAACCACCTACACACAACTCACCGGAAGCGAAGAGGATCTGCTACTTGCGAAACGCAGAATTGTAGTGAGAAATCGTTTGCTCCTACACCTCTCTCGCGTGGGATTTCTCCAATGCATGGTCTCCATGCGGCGCTGCGTAAAGACATGTCGCAAGATCGTCCTCACTTCCTCGACACGTTTAAAAAAAAAAAAAATAGGAGAGAAAAGAAGGAAAGTGAGAGAGAGAATAGAAAGAGCGTACCTGGTTGCATGGCGCACCCCACCACTCACAAACGCATGGGGGGGAGGGACAAGGAGAACGGGTTCGGGAGGTTTTAGGAACGGGCGGGCGGGCGGGCAAAAGACTTGTTCTCACAAGGGATCGGAGCAGCCGTTTTCGGGGGCACCGTCGAGGGTTCCCCGAAGAGGCATGGCTCTCTCGTGAAACGCAGTATCCATTACGAAGCCCAAGCCCTGCATGGCTGCGAGGAAACAACGAACAACAACCAACACGGCGATCAACGGCAACACTAACCTCAGAACGGCGAATCCGCGCCTGCTTTATGGCGCGAGTCACAACAACACCACCACCACGGCGCTCATCCTACGAACATGGTGGTTCTGTCGCCCGGGTTCACAGCGACCAGCGGCGGCGCAGTCATAACCAACAAACTTAAAAAAAAAAAATCAAAAAGGAAATAAAAAAAAAATGGGGACTGAAATCGGCGAAGGATCCGTCAGATTGGTGTCCGGCAAATAGCCATTGTTACACCGAAAACCCCACACTCTCGTAGCACCACTGGCGGGGAATGGAACTGGTGAGTAATTGGCAGATAATACACCTCCTGGACCGGTCCATTGCCAAGCCAAGGGAAGGTAGGAAGTGGATCTCCAGAATACAGCCATTCACTGTAAAACAGCTGGAAATGCTCGGGGAATCAAGAAAAGCCGTAGTGCTTTGAATGATTCTTATTTAAACATTAATGGAAATTAGCAAAAGATTTACAGCGGAAAAATAAAGGAAGGTATTTAACTGAGTAGAGAAGATCAAAATCTCAAATAAATAAGATTACAAAACGAATAAGATTAAAAGGGTCTTCAAAAGAAACTACCTAAAAAGGATTTTTAAGATAAATTACATATTTATAATTTACAATTATTTTTATGAATGAAAAAAAATAAATACACAAGATAGTGAAGAAGAACATTTAATTATTTTGATTAAAAAATGTAATTGATTTACTTTTTGTTAAAAAAAAGTTTTTCTTTAATTTTAAGTCCTAGTTTTGACATCTATTTTTTTTTTACTATATTTTTTTTCTGTTTATTAATTTATTTATTTTTTATTTGACTAAATTTTTGTTTCTATTTATTAATTTTTAATTTAAAGGTAATTTAATCTGTAAAAATGTACAGATTTTATAATTCTTTAAATTTAATTTTATAATTCTTAAAAACGGGAAAAATTTACTTTATTAAAGTTTATTTGATTAAAAATAAAACAAAATTCTAATTCTAACCTTAAGATTAAAATAAATTGAAATAATTTTTAAAAGATATCTTCTTAATAAAGGAAAAATAAACACACTTACATCTTCTAATAAATTCAATATTTCAGTATTTTTACCAAAAACTTTGTTCAGGAATATTATACAAAAAATAATAAGAGGAAAAAAACAACATTTTCCTTCTTAACGAACAAATTTGAATAACCAATCATGAAATGTGAACAAAAATAACAATCAAGAATGCTACACATCGAGAATGTTATATATACAATAACAATCAAGAATGCTTTTTCCTTTATTGAGAAGATGTCTTTTTAGAATTTTATTCGTTAAAATAATTTTAATCATAAGCTTAAATTAGAACTTTTGCTTTATTTTTAATAGATCATTGCAATTAAAAATTTACTTTTAAAATTTTTCCCGTTTTTATGATAAAAAATAAGCAAATTATTTTTAAGGAAAAAGCTTTTAAAAAGCGATAGAGAAAGTCAATCACAATTATTACATATTTACAGTGTATTTAAATGTTTAGTGTTTTTGAAGTAATATTTATGTAGTTTTTAAAATATATGGATATGTAAATATTATTTTTTTTATTCATTCTTAATCATTAAATATTTTCATAAATATTCATACTCCACACCACAAAGAGATAGATCATATTTTTTTTTTTTTTTTTTTTTAATATTTAAATAAAATTATTTTATTTAAATGTTTATCTACAACATCAATTTTTTTCAGTTAACTAAATATCTAAATTTGTTTTAGACAATGTATTCCTATTTTTTTTTTCCCCCACAAGTGCTTTTATCTTCCTTTTTTGTCAAAAAAAACTGTAAAAAATTTTTGACTTTGTGTGTGTTGTTGTAATTATTATTTAAACAAAATTAAATAAAATTAAAAATAAACAAGGAGAATTAAAATCTAACTAAATAATCTGCTATTGGATTCCATATAAAAAGAAAAGAAAATAATTGAACACTAGTGGACGTTCTTTAACGTGCGGAGTGAACTAATCGAGAAAACAATGAACACGCACAAAAGGACGAAACGGTCCGTCCCAGTCTCTTGCCGGTGACAGCTCAGGGTGCGAATCCTTTTCTTGTTGCGTAATTTTGTGCGTGTTCATTGTTTTTCTCAATTGAAGACTCTCTGATGTGGGTTCAAAATACTAATCTGATAATCGATCATTAATCGAGAACACTGTAATCCCCACCTACACATAATCACAAATCTTAAAATGAAATAAAAAAAAAAAAATTGTAAAAAAAAAATAATAAAAAATAAATACTTGAAAAAAAGTAGTAATTTTAATCCTTTCTAAATATTTAAATTTAGGCGATAAATGCACAAAAATACCATTTTTACTATTCATAATAATAATATAAAGGTTCTTTTTTTCTAATTTACAATGGGGAAAAAAATCAACGTCACTCATACTTGGGAATAATAATTAAATTAAATTTCGAAAATGGCGTAAATTAGCTCATGTAAATTTCAAATCTGAATGAAAATTTTCATTTTAATCCGTTTCTCCTAACTAATAATTAAATTTCCTTTAATTAAGGAAGTCCTTGTAAAATTTAATCCGCTAATCTGACTTGCTCTTGAGTCTCCAGGTAACGGTGCTCCCTCTCGTGGCGAAAGAGAGCACTAATTGCGGATTCCGTTAGACAAGTGACTCAGCATCGATCACACCAACAAAAGAGACGGGCTCCCATGCAAATTGACGACGATTGATTGAATCGATAGCAGTGCGCATGCGTCCTACCTGCCGATGACCGGTTCCACACAACGCCAATAATTGTCCCCGCGCTTATCATAATTGTACTAATCAGTGTATTTGAATGACAGCCAGCAACGGATCAGTCAATTTATTTCGTCTATTTCAAGTAAGTGAGCAATCATTTGAATTCTACATAAAGAAAGGAAATCACTGTACTTTCTTTATATTAATTTAATAAATATCTTAATTTAAAATTATAAAAATAAATTTGTAAAAGTAAAGTAATTTGTTTAACATTCGTTTTATAATTTTAATGGACATTCATGAAATGAAATCTTTATCGTTTCTGTTTTTAGAATTGATTGAACAATGAAGATTGAAATACTTCTAATAAACAGATTGTTATTTTTAATTGTTTATTTATTTTTAAATGTTGTTATTTAACTAAATAAATAAATATATATATATATATATATCTATATATATATATATTTTAAATACATGAAATTTGATTCTTCCAGGAAGACATCTTATTGCATTCCGGTAAGAAGGGGCATTCATTTTTTTATTATTGTTATGTATTTATTAATGAGGGCTATCCGCAAGTATAAACGCGATGAAAATGAAATTTCCAAATGCAATTACAAGATGGAGACATGTTCTCCGTGGTTGTAGCATTAGCTGTAAAAGGTTTACACAGAAATTAAACTTGTGGTTCTTCATTTTCATCTAATCACAAAGGTTTTGCAAAATTTGAAGTTTACAAATGGGAGTAAAGTTGTTCGTACTTAAGAAAGACAGATAGCGTACTCAGAGCAAGTCTTTTTTTTTTTTTTTTTTAAATATAGAAACCAACTGAATTCAATTGAAATGAAGACAAATATATCGTCATTTTGCTTGTGTCCGTTGTCAATATCTGCAGAATAGGCCTCAGAAGATGGTCTCTCAAAATGTTTGGCTGATTTCAAACTCTTCTAATTTACCAAAAATCATCAGAAAATGTAGATTTAATTGTCATCAGTTTAATAATAATGATGGACGAGCGAAACGAATCCATTCTCCATTCCCGCCAAAATCAACATTTGCCTGAATTTGGTGATCCTTTTTACTCAAACCTACAGCAGACAGGAAGATAAAATACTGCATACATATGTCGAATTGCACGCAGATGTGCAGAATTTTAATTTCAGTTACTTAAATCGAACACTTAAGAGAGCGAAACCCATTTTTAAACTATGCATGTTCATTACGCTTCGTACAAATACCATGCACACAACAACTTTCGGTCTGACCTATGTTGCACTGTCACATGAAGGTTTAGCATTTGAAATATCATACAAGTGCATTTCCAGATTTGACAATTTATAAAATTCACCTGTTTAGGTGTCGAAAACGTGAAAAAGAATGTATGAGAGTAACGTTTATGTATCTGTAATTTAAATATATTTCTATTTTATGTATTAGAATTTGCAAATTTTAAAGTAAATTTTTTATAGTTTTAATGTCTTAATTTATTTGTTAAATTACATTAAGTTTAATTTTTAAATCTTCTACGACTCGATTCCAATCAATAAGCCCGATTTTTTGCTAGTAATAATAATAATAATAAGTACAATATTTTTTATATGCCCAAAAAAACCTGCAAAACAAAAGAAAGCATTCTTAAATGGTAAACCCTTCGGTGTCATTTCACAAGTTCACAAAATGAAAATGAATATAGAGGTAAGATAAGAGCGAAGAGAATGTACACTAAAATATGGAAGCATTAAACAAACCTACTCCCCTTTGCATTCTTAAATGACATACACGATATCTCATACGACAGGTGTAGAGAGGTAGCTCATAGCAGGAGAAGCCTTGTATCTCCGCTCTGTCTGTCCGTCCGTCGCGAGAAATTCATTTTTTGGTCTACTCTTATTTCAATGGGATCTCCCAAATCTATGGAGGGCTTCTATTTTTTTTTCTGTGGGGTTTAAAGTTGTAAAGTTTTCGAGATGTGAACATTCGCTCTGTGTAGAAGCCGTGGGGCATTATGCGATCGCTACTGGGATTGCTGCTCCTACCTTGTTTGTTGTTTTTTTCCGTTTTCTAATAATGTTGTCGGAATGCAGAGACACACTGCACAGACTGAATTAATCAAAACGAAAATGGAGCGGTTGACTCAGCTGACGTCACAGCTTCATGCCTAAAAAACGCCGAATGAACGAAGGAAAGCCTTAACGTACATCTATAAGTGTAAATAAAAAGCGTCGTCTGAGTGAAGAGTGTAAAGGCGAGACTACTGTATTTAGTTTTAAGTGTTTTTTTTTTATTTTTTCCCAATGAATTAAGAGTTTACTTTGCTAAGAATTTATGTAGATACACTACCTCCCACAAGTAATTGGACACCTGTGATAGACAAGGAAAACGAAGTTGATTCACCGTCAATAGTTGGTGGAGCCTCCACGAGCGGTGATTACAGCTCAGTGGCGGCTCGTGGCTGTGAAGTTAGGTGAAGTGCTAGTTGGAAAATAATTATATTGTAATATATCATAATATATATATTATAAATTATATATAATATATAATATAAATTATTATGATAACTTCCTTCTTATCTAATTATAATATAATATATCATAATATATATATTATAAATTACAAAAAATTTAATACACACAACTTGAAGTCGTCCTCTTCAAGTTACGTAATGCAATAATTTCAATTAATTATTGCAATTTAGAATTCAGAATGTATAGAATATAAGAATAAAAATTAACTTACATTACTAAACATATAAAATTTGCCGGACAGCTATCTGAAATTTAAAAACCCAATACAAATTTCAGAAAGCTGTTTCTGTGAGTTCTGATTTACTCACTTCATCAGCGGCATCTGGTGTTAAATTTTGAAACTAATCTAAAATTTAGAAGTCATTACAACGCATTACTTAAAGAAAATTGCTCTTTTTTCAAATTTACAAAAAATATAAAATTAAATATATTCACTATTTTATTTAATCATTTATCTTCAAAACAGGACTTGTTGAATTTTTATCATTTAAGTTATCTTATGACAACTCAGAATTAAATCCGCTATTTGAGGAAGTTTTGAGTTTGATTTGATAACTGTCATCTATTAATTTTCTATGTGTTAAAGATTTTAAGGAATTTATTTTTCTATGTATGTGTATGTTAAAAATTTTTTTATGTATGTATGTGAAGTAAATAATTATTCTTTATATGTATGTATGTTGAAGGAATAATTTTTCTATGTATGTATATATTTGAAAGAAATAATTTTTTCTACGTATGTATTTATTTAAACAGATATATATAAAAACAAAAAAGGATATAAAAAAAGTATAAAATTTCAAAGAAAATAAAAAAGAATATAAAAAATTTTAAAAAAACTTAAAAAAAGAATATATATATAATAAAAGGAGCAATTTTCTTTAAATAATGCATTATAATGACTTCCAAATTTTAGTTTAGTTTAAAAAAAATTAACACCAGATGCCGCTGATGAAGTGAGAAAATCAGAACTCACAGAAACAGCTTTCTGAAATTTGTTTTGGGTTTTTAAATTTCAGATAGCTGTCCGGCAAATTTTATTATAAATTTTATATATATTATATACAATAATAGATAATATAAAATATTATAATAACTTCCTTCTTATATAATTAGATTATAATATATCATAATATATAAATATTGCGTTTTTGTGTCTTCCAAATTTTAGTTCCAAAATTTAACACAGATGCCGCTGATGAAGTGAAAGTAGTTTGGCCGTACTTTCACAGAAACAGTTTTCTGAATTTTGTATTGGGATTTTAAATTTCAGATAGCTGTCCGCTGCATGTTTAGTAATATAAGTTAATTTTATTCTTATATTCTTTACGTTCTAAATTTTCTAAATTGCAAATGATTTTTGAATGTATTATAAATTGTGTATTTAAACCATTCCTCAAGACTTTGAACTTCATCTTGCTGATGATGGGGAATATGTTCCCCGAAACTGTCCTGTCCTAGGAACTTTTAATATATTGTATATATTTTTAGCATAAACCTTTTTTAAATTAATTTATGTTTCTTAATGATTGTTGTTTCTTAATGATTGAAATCTTTGCATTGCTAAACTCGAATTTGCTCCATTTGAGTTTGGCCATCCGATATATTTTATAGATGATATATATTATAGTATATAATATAAAATATTATAATATCTTCGTCTTTCCAACGTGAAAATGATGTTTCTAATAAACACACACTATCTCTTAAACAGGATTCATATTTAAAACAGCATAGCACTGCGAAACAGGCGCGATGGAAGAAGAGAGCATATTTCTCATATTTGTAACTTCACCTATACGATGCTATACAGCGGGTGATGTCATGGTTGTCATAGCAACCATCGCTTCGGTTATGCAGCTAAGCTCCGGCCCTGAGGTTGAGAAACTTCGTAAAAAAGTCTATTTCACTTGGCTCGGTGCCAGAACAAGTCCCGCATCAACGCAACGGCGCGGCGCGGGACTTACAAAATACAAAAATACGTTTCTATTAAAACCAACATACGTGAGAAGGAAAATACATTTTTCCTTATAATAATTGTTATATTATAAATAAATAATATTGTATTATAAATAATTGGTGAAGTGCCACTTCACCTACTTCCCCTGAATAGCCGCCACTGTTACAGCTGCGTTGTAACAGTCGTTGTACGACGGCGAGCGGTATTTTCTTCCACTCGGCTTGGAGAAACGAGGTCAGTTCCTTCACGGAGGGGGCACCCCTTAAGTCGACGCTCCAACTCGTCCCAGAGATGCTCGATAGGGTTAAGGTCCGGGCTCTGCGCAGGCCAGTCCAGTCGATTAGCCCCATTGTTACCATACCAAGCTATGGTGGACCTCGTAACTTGACAGGTGGCATTGTCATCCTGAAAGTAACCTGCGTCCACCCCGTAAAACTGCCACAATGTAGGAAGTGCATGGTCATCCAAAATGGTGCTGTAGGTTTCGGCGTTGAGTCTACCAGCAATTGCGACCAAGGGTCCCGTGCCATACCAGGAAAAACACCCCCACACCATAACTCCACCTCCGCCGAACTTCACTGTTGGCATAATACATTTCGGCAGAAGGCGTTCTCCAGGCAGACGCCAAACCCAGACCCTGCCATCCGAACGGTAGAGGGTGAACCTTGATTCGTCGCTCCAGAGAACCTGTTTCCACTATTCAACGATCCACTGTCGACGTTCTTTGCACCACGTTAGCCGAGCAGCGCGATTGGACTTGGTGATCAAAGGCTTGTGGGCAGCAGCACGTCTATGATAACCGAGTAGATGGGCTTCCTTACGGATGGTATTCATCGACACAACAGTCCCAGTTGCCTGTTGGAATTGCTCGCGGATTTGGCCCATCGATTTGGGGCGGGTCTTCCGAAGTTCTCTGGACAGCACCCGTCAATCTCTAACTCCCAGTTTTGTGGGTCTGCCGGGTCGGGGCATATTCGACAGTCACCCCTCTCCTTCCACTTGCACATCACATAGGCCACAGTCGATTTTGGGTACGTCACCTCGCTGGATATGTCACATATGGATCGGCCATTTCTGTGATACCCGACAATTTCCCCTTTCTCGAAATCGGAGAGCTCCGAACTGCGTAGCATCTTGCATGCGACGGTTGGTGTTGTTGTTTCTCACACGATATTTAACGGCAGCTGCCGTGACGTGTCTCAGAACCGCGAATTACTTGTTGCGAGATAGTGTATTATTATTTTAGCCAACCATTTGATCTTATCTGACCAGAATGTCTTAGCTGCCTTGTAAAATAGAAAAACCAATAAGTAGACAATGAGATGCTTCTATTTTGCGCCTAAGATAGCCCTGGCTCAAACATTACTGTCCTGTTTCGTATTACAAAGATTCCTATATAATAAATGCACTTTCACAAATGAAATCCTAAGAATAACAAATACAAGTTAAGAATTCCAAAATCAAGAAGATCCAACTATCAGTTCAAACGTTACTACAGGGGGAAGGGAATAAACACACACCAGTGATTTCATACGCCTCAGGAAAATAAACTAAAAAAATAAATCTATCTTATTTATTTATTTATTTACTTTGACAAAGCGAGATAAGAACCTCTGAAAGTACGCCACTCTTAAGGAACGAACCATCGGAATTTGATGATGTTTGATATACTGGTAGAGATGAAGACGAAAACACTTTGAGACAAAGAAAACTGCAGGTCAGTTGGTGTCATTCAGCTCGACTGATAATAGAAAAGTTCTACAACAAATTATCATTTTCTTAAAGATTCAATCGAATTCTTGTTTTCTTTGAGGAAAGCCACAGGTTCCCCTGTGTGTAAATATCATCGAAATCCAATGCGACGTTTAGAGGAAGAAATATGATGATAACGTCCCTTGAACGATCTGTAGAATTTCGACGAGATTTGACGCATCCTAAAATCATAGAGGCTATGGTTTTTACATAGGAAAAACTTGAAGACCTACTCTTGATTTCCTTTAATACCATGGACGTACGATTGTCACATTTCTTTTTCTAAATAAAACCTACAGTCACAGAGAAATAAGCATCCAAAAATGACATCCTAATAAAAAATTGACTCTTGAATTTTTCTCCGTAGACATAAACGGAGAAAAACTCTAGGAGTCAATTTTCATTAGATAATTGTTTTGAAATGCAATGCAATGGAGAATTATTCTTATTTCGCGTTTTCACAATTACTTTTTTAACTAATAAAGACGTGGATAACGCGAGCTTTGCTCCAGTTTGCCTGTGGATCTGATGACGTCGTAGCTTAAACATGGTTTCTGGAAGCCTAACACACCATTTGAGGGTAGATAAAGCCAGATATTTAAGAATTACTAAACTTTAAATTTTATTAGACAAAAGGTTAAGGTGCGTTAGTATATTTTTACAGTAAAATAAAACAAAGAACGCACATAACTAAACAAAACACAAATTCACTGAGCTATTTTTGATATTTGTGCTGGTAATCGGGAACAGCGCTGTTTCAAGGCTTATTGGCCTATCATCAGCCCGACCCAACCAGCGATACCTTAGCTCAGTGAAATGGGACGAATAGACAAAACGGACAAACACACAAATCAATGACCCCTGAATTACAAAAACATCAAAATAAAATCAAGAATAAAAAGGGGTGAATAATTAATCCCCGCTAGCGTTTAGCTTAGCTTCAAGGGATTAATTCATAACAAGGTTTCACTGAGCTAAGGTATCGCTGGTTGGGTCTGGCTGATGATAGGCCAATAAGCCTTGAAACAGCGCTGTTCCCGATTACCAGCACAAATATCAAAAATAGCTCAGTGATTTTGTTTAGTTATGTGCGTTCTTTGTTTTATTTTACTGTTTAAATTTTATTGTTTGCAATTACCTAGTCGCCATGTTGGTTTTTTTTTTTTTTTTTGGGGGGGGGGGGTGAAATTAAATACGCAAAAATATATAACATCGGAAAGGAACTTAGGCTTTATAATAGTCATATAAATCGAAGTTATTGGTATGTAGTCGATAGACAGGCGTGAGCTTATGACAATAAAGAAAGCTTAAAAATGAGTAAAGAAACGAGAATGAAACCTTGACTTTCCGAGACAACTTAGCAGCGATTGGCTGTTTGCCATTGGAAGTTCGTAAGTTTAAATCAATGCGGAACTCTACGACCAATGAGAAGCTTACATTACAAACACCAGAAAAAGAAAAAAACTAACAGTTGAAGGACAGAATTATAAATATACGGAGGGATTCACTTAAAGAAATAATCTTGCCAAAAACAGGCATCGTCGGGAATTCCGTCGCTGTTTTTCTTTTAAACTTATATGGTAAAAAAATTAACATTTCCGTGAGATAATAAGTTTCCTAACTAGTCACGAACATAAGTTAAACTTAGTTAAAACGTAAACAAAAATATCAATCACAGTTCAAGCAAGTTTCGAACTTTTTTTTTTGGAAATATCAAAATCTTGATTAAAAGGCTGTCACCAGAACACGCCACTATCAATCTTCAATGTCTTGTTTGGGATTTCTTATGTTTTTTGTTAAATTAGAGAAAAATAAGTCGAAAACAAACAAAAAATCACCAACAACGGGCTTTATGTGTGTATGTATGTGTTTATAAGTATAGTATTTATTTTAATTAATATTTTGGGAAATGAGAAACAAAAATTACTATTTTTCGGTTTTTTCCGATTGTCAATGAAACTAAGAATTACGACTGTTAAGGAAACAAGGTTAGGATAACGATTAGTAAACCAATCACAATGCTTCACAACGTCTTCTGATACGTTTAAGAAAATATAATTGATATTGCTTTAATTTCCTTATTATTATAAATGTGATTGTTGCGAATGCAAAAGGAGCAATTGTTGTGATTGTTGTAGAGCTGCATTGTAAATGTGATTGTTGTAGAGCTGCATTGTAAATGGGATTGTTGTAGAGCTCCATTGTAAATGTGATTGTTGTAGAGCTTCATTGTAAATGTGATTGTTGTAGAGCTGCATTGTAAATGGGATTGTTGCGCATGCAAAAGACGCAATTGTTGCGATTGTTGTGATTGTTGCTAATGATATTTTAATGATACTTGTCCACAGACAGACAAAACGGTCCTATGGATAATCCTTTTAAACTGATTTTGTTTTGAAAATAAACTCTTGAATCAGAATTCGATTAAAGGAAAGGTACTTCTGTCATAACGGAACAAGCCTATATTAATAAAGTTGATAATATTCTTCGAAATAATTTTGGTTGTATTTTTTTTTTTAATTTCCTAAGTTTTTAAAGTATTTTTTTTTTATTTATAGCTTTAAAATCATTTTCACTATTCAATAACAATAATAATTTTAGGAAATTTAAAACAGTTGATGTTAATTCCATTTTTGTTAAGAAATAGTTGATAAGATCTATTCTAGGTCTATGGCGGGAAATTAAAGATACCGATATCTCGAACGGGAACTAAGTTGAGATCGACGTTCTCCAGATCTTTACACCGCGGATAAGAAACCCGATACCCATTCTACAGAGAGTAGGATTGATCCCCAAAACTGTCAGGAGGAGATTCAACGTAGAAAAATCCCCCCTCCCCCTTTTTCCCCTGTTTGAAATTGAATCTGATTCCTCCGTCCCCCAGTCAAGTGCATTACCACTTGACTACTGGATCTATTTGATAAAAACTTATTTCTGAACTTTAAATCCCAATTTCATGCTTACTAATTTCAAACATGAAAAAAAGTTTTCGTTAAGAACTAGCAACCCGGGAAAAGTGGATTCTCCCAACGTGCGACTGCTTTCTCACAACTACCCGATAAAAAATGATTCTCCCACCCAACCTCTGCTTTTAGAACCAGCGAATGCGTCTGTGACATATTTTTAATTTTTTTAGAGATTAAAATGTAGTCCCTGTGGCCTAATGGGTAAGACGTCTAACTTCGGATCAGAAGGTTGCAGGTTCGATTCCCGTAGCGAATTTGTACAAATTATTTCTATTTTCACAAATCACAAAAATTGCGCCGAGAGACAGACACAGAAATAAAAGATTTTAATAATATAGATTCGCGTATCGAAATTTCACTTATTAAGATTATCGTTGATCTTAAATGAGTCAATTAATTAGTATATATTTCAAACAATCAAAGTCAAAACCATTTCTTCAGTTGTTTCCACTTTTGACTTACGATAATTAAAAAAAAGAAAAATCAAACGTAAAACATGCAAAACAGGTATATTTTGATTTGCTACATGTCCTCCGCTAATTGCAAATTTTCGAGTTCCACAAAAGGCTTCTCTGCACAGCTCTAATCTTATGTAACGAAGCTCTCAACGATATAGAAATTTTATTGAATTTTATAGAAAAATTTTATTGAAATAAAACCAAATTTTGTCTTCATGAATGTTTGGCACAAATAATGCAATACCAATAAGTACAATGTTCGTATCTGAGAGAAAGAATCACCACATGCAGTAATTGAATACAGCGTGATTTGCCTAAGGGCAAGTTGAATTGCAAGTGAAAGTAAAGGGGCCTTTCTTCTTTGCCGAAGCATCAGTAATTAGTTCCATCTCCATATTGGAAAACTGGCCGCTTTCAATCTTGATTAGTAATTACAACGACTATATTTTCCAACAGGACGACTCTCCCCCCACCCCCATTTCCGTCAAGATGTGCGATGCCTCTCAATCGTGATCTTCCAGAGGGATGGAGTAGACGGGTGGGCAAGCAACTCGTGCGCTGGCCTTCAAGATCCCGGACCTAACACCTTTCTAGGGGGTTCGTGAAACATAACGTGTACCCCCAATGCCTTATCCATCAGTGATATCAAGGAACAGGTCACCCATGTTGGGGAGGCCATCAAACCGGACTTGCTTCATTGAGTCTGGCGGAATTACACTACCGCTTGGATGTGTGCCGGGTAACGAAAAGTGCACACAATGAGGGACCTTGAGTGACACACATCAAACTTGGACAGTTGCACTTCTCATTGAGAGATAGCATGACTGTACACGTTAAGCAATACAGAAAAAAACGTATCTTTGAAACCCCACCATTCTTTTATGCACACCCTGTATATGATTAACGTATTTAATTCCAATTACAGGAAGGAAATTAAGTTTACTGTGTAATGATATAGCATAAATGTTTGGATGTTTTGTTATTCGAAAGAGTTCAGGGAAATACGCTAGACAAAATGTATACAATTTTTCCTAATTCATAAGTAAATATCGTTCTTGAGGGAGATTTTCTTTTTGTTGCTTTTCATAGTTTCATAAGAGATTTCATATTGATTTAATAAAAAACAGAAATGTTTACCTAAAATTCACTTGTTTGTTAATCAGCTTGTTTTAATCTGAACGTTCACAATATTAAACAAGGTAGGATAGCGATTAGTAAATCAATCACAATGCTTCGCAACGTCTTCTGATAGGTTTAAGAAAATATAATTGATATTGCTTTAATTTCCTTATTATTAAAATGTGGTTGCTGCGAATGCAAAAGGCGCAATTGTTGCGTTTATGGTGATTGTTGTGATTGTTGCTGAGCTGTATTATACATGTGATTGTTGCGAATGTAAAAGGTGCAATTGTTGCGATTGTTGTGATTGTTGTGCTTAATGAGATTTTAATATTCATTAAATTCTATCACACAATAATACTGATTGAGAAATAAGAAAAGAATGATTTAATAAAAAAAAAACTGCTTTTTTTTTTTTTTTAGTAATTGTTACTATTTGATGAAAGTGGTTCCTGTCGTTCAGTGGACTGCGGGTTTTTTGAGGAGTCGGCTTCAATCCCCAGCGGCGCTATGGAAGTCTTTCCTAAATGATAGCTCTCCGTAAGGACCTAAATTCAGTAGCCCTCTATTAAATGGTAACCGGATTTCTTTCATACCATTCAACCTCATCTAGTCCCGATGGTCTTTGGAGCGTAGGAACCCCATGAGTCATATGGGAAATACCTATTTACTTATTTGATGAAGATTCCAGCAGTTGGATTAACATCGTATTCCTCAAAATATCTTCACGAAAGAAGGCGAAATAAAATAACGACGAGAATGAAAATGGAGGAATGTAATTTGTTTAGGTCAACTTACATTCATCGTTCCAACGAAAAAGCTTATTAATAATGCAGACATTCATCATAAAAGATTAATTCTATAAAACAAAATATAACCACAGATATCTGTCTCTGATGCATTGAATGTCACGCAATCAACCAAAGTCTTCATGTAATGCAAATGTCTAGAGGTAAATAGAACTATATTTAAATCATCTTCATCCTATAGTCAAAATTAAAGATAAATTGAAGTAAACAATTGATTTAACTTCATACAGGGGCGGTCTGGCATAATTGGGGGCCCTTTAAGGCTTTACCATTTCTCTGGCGAACGTAACCAGTACATGATTTACCGGGGAGGAGGCAGAGACGACGCTAGGACGGTGCGGGGCCCTAAGATGAATTTTGCGGGGCCCTTGACTTACTTGACAACCAAAAAAAAACAAAAAAAAAAACAGGGCTGAGGGCCGTCGGATACTTTCCGAGGAACCCACGAGGGTCATCAAATCACTATGTATGTCTCTCTTCTAAAATCTTTTATACTTCTGGATAAATTTTCTAATTTCACGAGACAAAATAAGCACGAGATGGACCAAAATTCTAATAGAAAGGCATTAGACACCAAGTAATTGACTCTAAAATTGCTGTGCTAATCAGTAAAATAAATCCATCAGTTTTCCATTCGATCCTCATCGGAGTTAAACAACTCAAATAAATTAAGGAGATTTAGTTAATTCAGTTCAGGAAATGCTTATTTTCAGCAGATGTTTCAATTGAAAATACAGGAACTTTCCCTTTCTGTTTTCACGTCTTCCGAGGTAAAAAGGCTTATTTTTAAGGAATTGGCTTTAAGTTAATTCAGGAACTTCTTGTTTATTTATCTCGAACATTCTATTTTGTTTCAAGTAATTAATGTGTATAAGTTGAATTATTGGGGAATTTAAGGCCACCAAACATCTCAATTAAAAATAAACTAAATGTATAATTAAAATACGAATACTTTCGAAATGTCCAACATTTCTTTAAAGTGGTTGGAATACAATAAGTTTCTGAATCCATTCAATAAGGCCTAGAATCTATTCTAGCGTCTGATATCACATGTTCCAATGGACTTATATTCAGAAACTTAACAAAGAAATGTTGGACATTTCGAAAATATTTTAATTGTAGATATATTTTATTTTTAATTGAGATGTGTGGTGGCCTTAAATTCTATTTTGTTATTAGCTGAGTACATCAGTTGAAAGTTATGAGATCTAAACAGTCCATTCCATATCTACTTTAAAGAAATGTGAAACGGTTGCCATGGTAATTGCTCGAGTAATAAATCGTTAATTACTAATTAGGTTGCCATAACAACAATTGTTATCCACAAATTGCAAACTACGAAAATGCAGAAGTTGACACTGCTGTATTATTTATGATTAAACAGAGTATTTAAAATATTTGAAGTAGAACTGGTTTAGATTCATTAAATAGTATCATTGCTGTAATCCTAAGAGAATTAAAGTTTATAATCTGATTTAATAATGAACAAAAGATAAACCTATCACACAAAAAAAAATACTTTAGAAATTATATACTTGTAAACCTTATACTTATAAAAAATGATAAAATAAAAAGATATGTCATCATATTTTAATGGTATAAATGGATTTGTTGTTTTATTTTCAACTGTGTAGAAAATAAGTATTTTTGAGAAGAAAACAGTGAAAACAACGAAAGAACTACTAAAGCAACGCAAATGGAATTCCCTGAACGTGGCTAAAGGATTCGGACTAACTTTATAAACGGTAACGTAATGTAACCGTTGGACTATTTTACCATGAATACCATCAAAATTGCATTGTCTGCTAAATTGTCAAATAGTTGGTACTGATTAGAAAACATTGCTACTTCAATATAATGAAATATGTTACAGTTCTATCATTTTCAAAAACGAAAATGCAAAAAGAAAAACGTACACAAGGAAACATGCACAAGGAATTCGTAACATTTTTGAAATTAAATACAATAACCTTGTGCTAAAATGGACAAAATAAATAAAGAAGCAAAAACATAATAATAATAATTTTAAAAGGGTCAAACGATTTCGTCTAAAATGGCTGAAATGCATTATTACAAATGCACAGACAAAAAAATGTAATAAAAGATGTTGCAACAATAATGCAGATTGAGAAATAAGCAAAACATTTAAAAAAAGTTAACCTGGTTCATTTTATTGTTCAAAAAGAAATCACACACAGAGTAAATAATTGGTTTAGTTTGATGTTGTAAACAAATAATAGTTTACTGTAAATGTAGGAAAAAGTTACTTTTTTGAATGAAATTCATTGAAACTTAAGGAGATTTTTTTATTCATTCAAACGTGAATTTATTTATATGAAAATGAGCGGAAGTAGTAAAAAGTACTGTTTCTATTATTTGAACCCGTGTTTGGTTTTTGTCATTTCTTTTTTTTTTTACTAGAATGACAGAAGATAACTTTTCCGTTCATTGCTGCAAGTACTTAACAATAAAAGTCATCTCAGATGAAAAGAAACAGAATGCTTTCATTTTTTATTTTTTCTATTCTTTCAGAACGTCTTTGTTTCAGAGCTGGTGTTTTTTTTTTTTGTTTTTTTTTGGCTACGTCGATTAGGACATTTCCCATGTCCCCCGTAACGATGCCCCTTCCCCACAAAAGAATGTTCTATGATTCGCAGCAGGTTTTATTTCCCTAGAAATACCAGTGGTCCTTCATTGTTGGCGAACATTCCGGGTGAGCAAGTCCAGGATTCAGGGCTTTCCACTTGAGAATTAGGAATGGAACGAATAGTAAAGAGACATTGGATGAGCACAAACTGTCATGAGAAATCATACGCACATAGGAAATTAATAATTAAAAAAAGGATCATTAATGATTAACGCTGCATTATAGTAAATATAATAATAGTAATAATAATAATAATAATTAATTAATTAATTAATCTACATTAGAAAATAAAAACATATCTAAAAAAAAAAAAACCCAGAAGAATTTAATAGAAAAGTACTTTTCTTAATTAATCAAAAAAAAATAGACAGTTTTTGATTAATTATTTATCTTTAGTTAATGTCTGTCTGTTTATTATTTTTTTTTTAATCCTTTAGCGAAAGCTTGAAAGGTGCTTATCTACGAGATGGATGGGTCCAGCAATGGTCGTTTGTTTCTTTAATTCTTTCTCCTACAGCGTGTCCCTAGCTTCACCCAATCCTCTGTCAAGCAGGTAGGTAGTTACGGAAGAAAAATAAAACAATAACAATGTTACCATATCTTACGAAAATGTTTCTTATGTTATATAACTCCAGCCATTGTGTAAAATGGAAACCTGCAAGTTGAGGAACCCGATAGATGAACAATTCACCCCTTGCGTAGAATCTCGGAGAACATTAAGATATGTTACTATTAATTGAGGGATGCCCAAGTGGAACTGTCAACCCTTTTCGTGAAATTATATATTTAAGTTGCTATTATAAATAAGCGAGAAATGTAACAGCCTTTGTTTGGGAATTTGATGATAATAATTAATGGTAGTATCTGAAAAAACAAAAAGGAACAGCAGAATTTAATTTTTTTACTGACTGTAAGTTAATATATTTTGGATCACAAAATAAAATGTAGGCCTAATTACACTCGAAGATGGAAAAATCCCAATAAAAACATCAAACAATTTAGAAAAAAAATATCTAAATATTTATTAAGAACAAAACCGGACTGTGTTTATATCACTTTGTGTATTCTAATAACTGTAATTAAGCAAGAATTTGACTTTTACAAACCAAAGCGAATGAAATTACACTGAAATCTCAATTGTTTCATTTAAGAAAAGCAGTTTCGTTCTGTACTTTAAATAAAAGTGAGATGGAATGTATGTTTTTATAATGTTTACTGATCATTCAATTGACTTATAATGACACTCTCAATAGCTGGAATTCTTTTTTTTTTTTATATATATGCTAATAATATAGTGTAGTTTATGGCACCCTACATAATAAAAGAGTTATTAAGTAGTTAATCGTTCTTCTCCTTTGATTTTACCTTTCCAACATCTGACACTTTCTAGGCTAATTAATATAGAAAGTGTCCATTACGATGAAGAAAAAAAATATCATGCAGAAAGACAAGAAATAGACTTTTCTCACATTCGTGGAATAGATAAACGCCAACTATGCAATTAAGAAGTTAGGTAAGTTTCCTTGCAGTTAAGTAAGAAAGTATGTCCCTTTTTTAATTCTCAAAATAAATAAACACAAAACAAATAACCTTTTTTATACATTATTTGTTCAGTCTTAGTCTTCACAATGGTAATCAATGGAATAAGAAAAAGGAATGGTGAATGAAGAGGTATAAGAAAATGTAAACGATCTTTAAGGGACTGTCCATAAACTATGTATGCGTATCGGGGGAAAGGGGGGGGGGGATTAGCGTGACAAAGTATGACGAGGGAGGGGGAGGAGGTCAGACAATATGTGACGTCACATTACATTTCACTTAAGCGCATTTCTGGAAATCAAAAATATAAATATGAATTTCACTAAGAAATTCAATTATCTAAACTTTAAAATTCAAACGAAATTATGTTTGAATATGAGGAATATGCATCAAAGAGTTAAAGGATAAAATTCTCTATCAATTCTAACAAGTAAGATTGATTAAGCGACTTAGTCGTTGAACTAATAATGTTCTGAACCGAATCTTATAAATATTTAGTTAAAAATATTTTAGCTTTAAAATAAGTTAGGGGGGAGGCGTGACGTAATATTAGGGTCGCAAACAACAAAAATTAGCGTGACATAATTTACGCACCTAATCTGATTTGCATTAAGCTGTAATGTGATTCCTAAATCGGTAATCGACCAGTTAATTGCTGATTAAATTTGGTAACGATATTAGTTCGGATTATCGAATAATGGATAACAACAAACTTGTGATACAGTGCAACTTGGATAATTCGAAGCTGAAGGGACCACTACAAAACTTCGAGTTATCCAAGACTTCGAATTAAACAAGTTACATCTTTTAACTTTAATTTCAGGTCCACTGAATGCTTGAAAAGATTATTCTGTCAATAAGTAAATATTTATTCAGAAAGATCATGGTATGAAAGACTTAAACACTATATGTATGTAAACAAAATAAGATTTATATTACGTAAGCTACAGTACATATTACATTCAATACAGAAGATTATAGTTTTTCAAAAAATTGTACAATGTCTGATTGTTTTGTAGAATTCAGTCGCTTAAGGTTAGCAAAATCATCAAGCATGATTAGTGAACGGAAAACAGCTTCACTTAGGCTACGTTGGTTTGTCCTTCAATGTATCGACGAAATTCGGCGCTATCCCGTACTCGTTGGCGATTTGGCATTTCTTCTTCACACCCTTTTCCTCCTCGCGAATGACGGCGACCTTTTCAGCGAACGTTAAATTCTTGTACACGCGTAGTTTACTGAAAGACATGGTGACACTGACAGCAGGAACCTCGAATGGCATCTGAAGCGTCACGTATCGAACGGCGTCACGTGTCGAACGGTGGCGGGAAGGGGATTTCAGTTGTCACGTGTCGAATTTCTTAACGAAGAAACTCCGAAAAGTCGTTATGGTTGGGAATTTTTTATAAAAAACTTCGAATTAAGAAAGTTGAACTTCGAATTATCCACGATTTTTTAATATTGATTTAATAAGGAGTTCAAGGGACTAAGAGAAATCTTCGAATTAACCACGATTTCGAATTAAAGACGTTCGAATTATCCAAGTTCCACTGTATTAATGATGTGTACGTCAATAGCAACAAAATATCTGCAAAGTTTTAATAGAAATACTTCAGAATTTTATTTTTTAAAATCGAATTGTAGTCATTCTTCGACTTACGTCCGCTCGTCATGTGATCGCACATGACTTCGGAAGTCTCATTTTGATTTTGAAAAATAAGGATAAAGTCGTTAAGGTGTGAAAGGATCTGCTTCCATTAAATCTATGATAGTGACGAAGCAACGACAAGGTTGTTTTCTAATCTAAAGGTACAAAGTTCATCAGCAGTCTTACGGTGAATATTGTGTTCTCTTCTTCTCTCTTTCATCATTACTATTGTTCTCGAGTTACGGTCCCTGATCCCATAAGGGAATAAATCAGACCAGACGCAAGCGAGCTTAAAACAAAAAGGTTTCTATTTAGCAACAATGTATCATGCGCAGTGGTAACAGCGCATTCAGTAACAACTTCCCTCGGCACGTGTCTTCAACAGTTCCACTGTTGACTTTGTGTTTGAGGTTATTTGTTTATTTAAATATCTCGCGAAATATTGTGCAACGCCCAAACATTAAACCTAGTGATGACTCACAAAAAAAGAGGCGCGCAATTGATATTGAAACGAAGTTGCAAGTTATAAAGCAATATGAAGCTGTTAAGCCCGTCAATGTGATCGCACTTGATTTCGGAAGGTCTCATTTTGATTTTGAAAATAAGGATTAAAATCGTAGAGGCTGTGAAAAGATCTGCTTCCATTACATCGACGATAGTGACGAAGCAACGACAAGGTCCTTTTCTAATCTAAAGCTACAAAGTTCAGTCTTGGTGAATATTATGGTAGCTTCTTCTTTCTTCATCATTACTAATGTTCTTGTTTTTTACCAATAGTAATTATTGTAAACCAATATACAGTGTGAACAAAGTCCCTAACCCTTGTAATTCTGTTGATTTAATGGAACGGAATCTGGACGTAAGTCAAGGGAAATACTGTACTAGACTACCAACACAAAAATCTTAATTATTAAGCAATTAATTAAAAATAAACTTATTTATCATTGAGAAATCTAAGTAGGATTCTTTTTTTTTTTTGAATTTTTAATAAGATATTTTAATGTTAAAATAACTTGACGCATCGAGACATTACATTTTTAAGCTGTAGAGAGATCTTTTACTGGTTCCTACTTAATCCTCTAAAATGTACAGGTTCACTTTTGACGTTTCTGTCAGAATTAATAATGGGATGGTTGACTTGTTTCATGTCAGCGCTGTCAGGCCGTAAAATCCTGAAAACAATCTCCCTATCTGCTTTCAAACACAGTCGGATCAGAAGAAGATTAGAAAATAATTAGGCTATTTTATGTAATTTTAAACTTAAAGATTTTCTTGTATTTGAAATCAACTCAACACTTCAATTTAAAACTATCAATGCTGAAATAACATTCGAAAGCATCTTGAATGATGGAAGCAGGGCGTGTTTTGAATCGTCACGTAGGTAAGATGAGAATGACTGACATGTAAGGCAGAACCATCAAAGTTACGAGGAAGGAATGTAGAAAAGAAAAAAATAATAAGAAAAAAGAAAATAATAGAAAAAGGGATTATTCAGTAAGGTGGTAAGGGATATTAATTATGACTTCCCTTAACAAAATGTAAAACAGAATAATACTATTTTATTTTTCGGTTTTTTTTTTACACAATGATTTATTTTATTTGTGATTTATAAAAAAAACCTTAGAGCTCCGAAAAAGATCACTTCAGGAAAAAACATTCTTGTAAATCACGACATTATATTTGACGCATGGACAAAAACTGTCATTTTGAAGTCATGTACATGAGGAGTTGTAACATAATTAGACAATTGATGTTTTCCTTTCCAATCTACTACTGTGAGTTTTAACAAAAATCTTCTCTTATTTTGAGAGAAGTTAAGAGCATTTTAGAATTCATCTATCTTCTTAAGATTTTGACAGAGCAAATAAATGACTTAACTATGTATAAATGTTGATATGACGTCATCAAGTTTAATACATACAAATGCCATCAAAGTTCAATAATATCCTGAGGGATTTTTAGTCATTTGGTAATTAATTAAGACGATAATAGAAATCAAACACCAAACACAAATAAACATATTTCAACATTACTGTTCTTTAGGTTGTGAAGTTGCCTGTGTCTGTGCCTTCTACTTTTAACTAACTCTCTTCTGATTGCAAAAACCATTTCAAAATATCATTAAGTAATTAAAAGAGAAAAAAGTTGATATTCGTGTTCTTCATGAAACTGCAAACGAAATACTTACATAATGCGTGGGGAATAGCTCTATTTTCTTTGATATTTTTTTTGGTTCGATAGAAGCCAAAGGAATCTTGATTTCCCTCCCCCCCCCCCCCGCCAAATTTTGAAAACGACTTTTTTTTTATTATTATTATTATTACTGATCATTTCCCTATCTTGGTCTCTCCCAAATAAAATCCTGGATTTACCTCTGACCCTGTTAAAAGGCTTGGCTGTAAGCTTCAATCGGAACTATTTTGTTTTGCGGTGAACCACAGGACTGGGAATTCCTGCTTCGTGAATTAGGTCTGATTTATGACATTACATCCCAAGTAAGTAATTGGATCTATTTGCTTCAACAATTGCAACAATTTATAATTATTTACCATTTAGACAGCTTTAAAGAAAACACAAAGTTATTGAGAAATTCGATTTTGAATAAATCTAAGTTGCATGAAAAATTTTAAAGTGGTAACAACTATGTTTATAAAACTTTTATTAAAGATGGCGCAGTTTATAAGAGTTCGTTCAGATTTTCAAACTCTAAATTCCAAATATTTGAAATACGTAGGGGTTATTAAGTTAAAGTTAAAGTTAAAGTTGCGATCAGGCCCAGAGGACCGCGCAATGCTGCTGGAGGGTGGGCTCCAGTGTTCAGAACCTACGGGACAAAGTTGAGGACGGGGGATCGGCCCGTCGCTCGCCCCCTTTAACTCCCGGGAAAGAAACCCGGTACCCATTCTATAGAGGGCTGGGTAGACCCTAGGGCCCCTTTGGAGGAGAAAGAAGCGTGGAAAAATTCCCGTCCTCCGCCGAGGCCGGGAATCGAACCCGTCACCTCCAACCCGCAGCCAAGCGCCCTTACCCACTCGGCTACCGGGCCCACTGGGGTTATTAAGACAAATATTATTTTAGTTTTTTATTATTTTTAATGTATCAATGCTACCGATATCAATAGATTCAATCTTTTATTTTATTCTATTTTTTTTTTTTTTTTATTTAAATCACTTTATTTTACAATATATAAACTGAAACCTTACAGCATTAATAATAATTTAACATTTCCAAAGTTTAATTCTTCAATTATAATAACAACAGTGTTTAACTACTAAGCATTTCGAAATTATATTTATATACAGTATAAATATACATATTAACATTTTAAAGCTTTGTTTACAATATATTAGTTTGTGTATGTAATGTCTCTCACCGAAATAAGCCAACGAAATGAAGTCGATTTCGGAGTCTAACCCGACGCTGTGTAGCCTTAAAGCCCCGGGATCTCATTGTATAGAAGGATGGGTACACCCTAGGGTCTAGAGGAGAAAGAAATGGGAAAAGTCTCGGAGAAAACTATTATTTCATTATTAATAGAACAAGTCTTTATTTACTTCTTCAGCGAAGATGATGCGATAGTAACAAACACATCACCTAATTAGAATATAATGAGGATGTTGGTCGGCTATTAACCTCCTCATTACAACATAAGATTATCGCAACTGTATGTTTCTACTGGTGATTATCTATTGTCAAATGACGTCAGACAACATACTGGGAGAAGAGGAAAAATTATTGCAATTATTTAATTGTGATTTGAATCAACAAAAAAACTACTAGAAAATAAAAAGATTAGAAATGCGTTAATGTACGCTAAGTTCAAGGCTTAGGGAAGACAGAGATGGACACAATTTTTAAATTACATGCTGTTATAAAATAATTCTTGCGCTGTAAAAAAAAGCCTTTGTCCCCTTTGAAATTGTATCAAATGAAGTTTTACGGAAATCACAAGAATCGAGTTTGTAAATAGATGTGAAACATGTTGTGGAAAATAAAATAAAAGTTATCAGGTAACAAGCTTTAATGGCACCTTATAACAAATAAGCAAATATAGAAATGAAAATGTACAAAAATAAAGAGAAAGATCGTAAGGTTTTCGCATCCGATCCTTACATAAATGAAGTCTTAGAATTTCAATATAATTAAGACACTTCAAGAGTTGAAAACACTTTGTTGCCGACCAACAAATCTTGTTCTTGGTCTATTCAAATGTAATGATTGAATCAAGGTCACTTAATAGATTCTCTTTGTATGAATCACACTGAATATTTTTAAACGAAGATATTTCCAATTTAATTAATGATTAATGAGTCATCATTATCTTATTAAATTTATAATGAAACCATTCTTAAATAAAAAGTTTTGATAATGGAAATTATTTTCATAAAAATAATTTTGATTGTTTTGCTCTTTTTTTTTTTTTTTTTACTTTTTAATGGAAGAAATGTCGACTAATAAATCGACAGAATTAGTTCTTCTTTCGTTATTTTTATTTATTTATTTATTTATTTTGGATTAGCCAAAACCATTAATTCCCATTCTATAAAGTATGTTAGAAATCCGCTGTTTACGTTTTAATACGTTTTCTACGGGAGTTTTTGTCGCCTTCTGATGCTAAATACTCGATAAGCCTCAGTTTGAGAAGATTTTCAATACTGACAAAAGTTAGTCTGTAGTCCGTAGTCTACAGTTCCAAAAAATATTTCCAAATGTTATTGGGGGCGGAGACACACACACACACACACACACACACACACACA
>JAFIDM010005346.1:8700332-8730743 GCA_023159025.1 Thereuonema tuberculata
ACACAATTCCTTGGTATGCGTAAATGCATTTCCCCCGTCCTTAAAAAAAAAAAAAAAAACCACACACACACACACACACTCACAAATTTATTAACTTGAAGACCTTCAAATCCTAGAAAGCTACGTTAAAAATGTTGATTTGAATATTAATATTGTTTAATAATAGTCTGCTTTACATTGAATTAAATGATCCGGAAAAAAAAGTTCAGAAGCCATAATGGCCGGAATTTAGAGGCTCCAGAGATTCAGGATCAAGCAAATAAGAAAAAATAGGGGGGGGGGGTCAATCTGACGTTTCCCCATCCTTTTTTTTTTTTTAGCCTGGTCCCTTCTAAAATTCGGCTGAGTGCTCCTTAGGACCGCAGAAAGAACCTTAGGAAAAATCCCCGACTTTTCTTGAATAAAAATTAAGACAAATCCGAAAATAAGTTAATAGCTCATTGAGAATGCAGCCAAGTACTTCAGAAATTTAAAGAATTTTAAATGAATTATTTCACTTCTGTGGAAGAAAAAAAATCTCAAAGTTCATTACTAACAACTTTTATCATTAAACTGATAAGCGGATTCTTTAAGATATACAGAAACCCAAAACATTTATCAGACACGCTCGTTTATTTTTATTTAAGAAGAAGTCACCATAAAAGTACTTGCTACATAGATACTTTAGCTGTATATTTAAATTTAAATAAAAGAAAAAAAGGCTTAATTTTAATTCGCTCTCAAAGAAATAAAAGTCGGTTGTTAAATTGAATTTGGTCTTTATCGTTATCAAATTTCATGAACATCAATCAAGTAGAGTTGATTGTTCACAAAAGCTGGTTTAACACCTTTTATAATTGAAATGGACAATGTTAAGAAATACTGAATCAACATAGACTTAATAACAGGAAAAATAACTAAAAGCAAATATAAATATACTTTTTAATTTAACATGACATACTTTTTATCAAATGGTTGAAAAATTAGATATGAGTTGAAATGCTTTGCAAATGAAGATACAATTAAGTTATGAAACTGAAGGAAAACTTAATATTGAAACAAATCGTTTACCCTTAAAATTATATTTTTATTATTTAACTAGGCCATCCCCCGTGTACAGATTGATCGATAGAGATGTTTGAAGAAGAGATATGTTAGATGGATGTTGGTTGATATAGATGATATATGAAGATCATAGCTTGTATACGATATTCTTGGCGACGAATTGATTGTGACTATTCTTTCGAGTGAAGATAACCAAATTCTGATGACTTGTGACTCTAGACATACAGTTGTCCGTGAGTGAAGATATCATTCTCCAAATAGATGGCAATGTTATTTAGAGTCTGTACTTGAGCTTTATTGATAGACATCGCATAAGAAGGTCTGATCGGAAATTGCCTTCTTATGAAAGTAAATGGAAGTAGATTATCACTTGGTTGCATAGACATCTTTTGGATGAAAACAAAGTCTCCTTTGTGAGTTCCTGTTATAATCTCGGCTTCTATGAGATGATTATCGAATGAACGGCATTTAAGTTGAGTTCCGTTGCAGTATCCAAGCTTGGGATTGATGTTTCGCAACAACATTATTGGAGATCCAATCTTAATGACTAAAAGATGTTGAGGAATATCGCTGAGATTCAATGAGTTCAGATACTCGGGCGGATAGAGATGTCGTGTTGTGGAATATCAGAAATGTCAATTTTATCCGCACTTTAGTACTCTCTAGTCTCTCCTTGTATTCTTTGACTTATCATTCGATTGATGTTATCGACACTCTTCGTTCTTCGGAGTTAGAATTGTCCATTCATTGATTTCAGGTAAGATATTTTCTATGAATTGGTTGACTTGTTTTGTTTCTCGGCAAAAATTATCAGGCAATGTAATCATTCCTTCTTTATGTGGTTTTCGATTCTCTCCGATTCTGAGCAAATATTAGGCAAAATTTCTCTGATTCTGGTCATCTTGGTTGATGAGACGTATATTTATCGTGAGTTTCTTGACTTTGACGTGATTCCAGGTTTTTGAGTTACAAATAGTGATTTTTCAGTATTATATCTAAAAGAAATAGTGCTTCTTTCATTCTTGATTCTCTTTTTTTTATTTCAATTGATACTTTTCAGTGCTTTTTGAGTTACAAATAGTGATTTTTCAGCATTTACCTAATAGAAATAGTGCTGCTTTCTTTCTTGACTCTCTTTTTTTATTCCAACATCTCCCATATTCACGCGCTTGTTTTTCAATATCACATAGAATTAGGTTAATTAAGAATATTATATTTAAAACATTGCAACTTTTCGGCAGTTATAGTTCTAATTGTCAGTTTCGAATTACAAATAAACTGACGAATGGGAAATAAATAAACAATCTTGAGATTCAAAAAACGATTGAATACATTCCTTATTGATGGGGGAAAGGACAGAGATATAAGTAAAAACACAATATGGAGATAGTTGTAGTCCCAATGGCCTAATGGATAAGACATCTGACTTCGGATCAGAAGGTTGCAGGTTCAAATCCTATCGCTGATGTTTCATTGTAAAAATTATTTCTATTTTCCATTCTCACAGCAAATTGCACCGACAGACAAAGAAATAAAAGATTTTAGTAATATAGATTACTTTCCTAAATGAATGACCCATTTAAAATTCTATAAGGAAGTAAATCGTTCTGAATCAAAATATGAAGTAGAATTTTGAGATCTTGTATGACTTCTATTTGAATGTTTTATCATTAGGAAACCTTCTTTTTTGATCTATCTATAGCAGAGTTTCTCAGATACTGGTTGTACCAAGTGGATGACTTTGGTACAAAAAATTGAATTTAGGAAGTGTTTAACTTCATACACAGCCAAATACTCTAATCTGGACTATATTCTTGACAAATTAATCTAGGAAATCAAAAATTTATTACACAAATTTGCATTATTCTAGCAATGAAGTAAATACAGTATTAATTCGCATTCAATCAGAATTACTTATGTTTAAGTAAATTACATATATTTTCATATCATTTCTATTAAAGATATTTTACTTGTTATTCTTGTGCAAATCATGCTGATATTTTTAAAAGGATTGTAGTATACATAGGAAAGAAACGATGATGTCACGATTTTATTAATTACCGTATATGCTCCAATAGAGGCCCCGGCGTTTATTTGCAAAAACTAGCCTCGGCTCCCGGCGCTTTATAGAGACCGGCTGCTATTGGAGGCCGGCCATTATTAACAAAAACCTTCAGAACACAATATTTTTACACATATATACCGGCTAATATTACAAACAGCTACTTTATTTGAATTTCACATGCTACATAAGACTGTTAAAGATAAATGGCAATGTCTTTCTGTACCTTTCACTACTATTCGTTATCCGAATCCGCAATGAAGGGCGGCCGCCTCACCGGAAGTTTCTTTCGCGTATTCCACCGCGCGAATCTTAAAGGCAATGTCAAATGACCGTTGCGGCGGAATTTTGTAAGGCAATGTACCGTAAGGTATTATGTACGACTGTAAAGATACGGACGCTTACACTAATACCGGTAGGCAAATATCAAAGACCCGGCTACTATTAGAGACCGGCTACTATTTGGCCGTATCCCCTCTGCAGCCCGGCGCTTATTAGAGACCGGCGACAATAAGAGCCTCGGAGTATATTGGAACATGTATGGTATATATTGCGCCATGAATAAAAAAGATTAGTATATCATAGACAGTAAAATAATGCAAGTGAAAATGAGGTACTTACAAATGTAAGAAAGTTTTCATAGAAAGTTTTTGTGTTTATGGCTAATAGCGATCCTTACCATTTTTTTTTTTTATTTTTTTGTCAAAATATTAGTTAGAGGTTGTGTGAAGAACTACTCCATACCCTCTAAATCAAACATTCCGCACGTGCATTCCTTTCCAAGGCTCTTCAAATATTAATATTAAATGTTGAAAGAGTATATTATCTCTCTTATTCTTATATCTTAAAGAATGACAAGAAAGACGGTCTCCGATGACATCCCGTGCTCCTCCTCCCACTCGAAGGGGCTTGACCACGAGCTGGGAATTCTCGGATCGATACCGGCGGAAATAGGAAGGATTTTTCCCAGGATTTACGCAGTCCAAAGAGAATCAAGAAGCCTTGTGGTCTGACTGCACCGTTAGTTAAAGTCAACACTTTTTGTTTACGACTACTAAGATCTGTAACCTCTATTAATGTCTAAAATTCATTCCTAAAATGTCTTTAGTCACTTTCGATAAAGTAAACCAACATCAGTCAAATAAAGACTAGCTACTCGGAACGAATCTCAGAGGAGGTTACTGATATGCTTTGGGAACCACTGGCTTATTAGTTCATGATATCACTGATTAAGAACAATTTACCGTTCAAACATAACCGAGACATCTAACTAAATTGATATATCTGAATCTGAGTTCGAACCCCAGGGCCGGCATAGATTTTACCTTTCTTTCCTGTGGTTGTCTCTTCCGGATGGCTAAAATCAATCCTGTATTCTAGGATTTGTACTAAAAGGTCGCAGTACTAGTGGTGTCCCGGCACTTTAAATCTAACCCAATCTTATGATACAAGTCGAGTAGTAAAGAACTAATGTCACAGAAAATAACTAGCGAACCAAACGACTAGAAGCAAAATAAAATCAATTATTTAACTCGAGAATTGATATTTATTTACACATGTTTGATTTATTGTTTTAAAGTGGGGAAAAAAAAGTACTTAACACAAGTTATGTCTTCTAACTAATCGAATTTTGTTTACAAATCTAACAGATAGTTAAAGAATTGTAATTGCTGAAGTCTTGGTGAATCTTAGCTGCGTCTTTTACAAGACTGTTGGAATTCTGTTGTTACAATGTATGGAGGAATTATGGGTAAACAAAATTCGAACTCCGACTATTAATTTCCGCCCCTGATGCAAGTAAGACAAAACTAAGGTCTCTCTCTATTATGTTATTCTGTTGAACGCGAAAAAAAAACAAAAACATCTGAGTCATTTAGTGTTTGCAAGTACAGTAAACTGCTATGTACCTATTATAAATCAGACGTCTAAGGGCGCTTAAGATAATTAATTTTTCAGACACAGCTGAAGTGCTTTCCGCTTGGTTGTTGGGTCCCCGGAGGGTCTTACGAATTAAACACGTCATCTCCACTTTATACCAATTGCCTCGGCGAAGAACATCTTGACAGCTTCATCACCACCGGATACGCGATTTGGAAGAAGGGATAGGCTCTTAATGGAACCCAAGCAATAGAAGAGTTCGCCCAAATAAATCACAATGACTTTTATAACAGCACTTGGATAGAGAACGGCGTGCATTGAAGAAAAGCAAAAGAGTGTTGTTGGAGTTCATCGAAAGAACTGACACCTTTCATTTCCACCATTCGGAAAGAGTTGGTTTTTTTTTCTTTACCAGTAGGAAGCCAATGACAGCAAACACCTAACTGTGGGCTGTATTATTTTATAGAATAAAACATTCGTTGATTGTACATCTGTTTCCACCAAGAATAATAAATTATTCTTACAATTATAAAAAAAAAATAAACAAGAAATTACTGAAAGAACTTGAAGACTACTTTCTTTCATTAAATCTTGTATTTTTTTATTTTATTTTTGTTTTTGATAATGAAAATAATAATATCTGCGTGGGTCTTTAAAATAATTAAATTTAATCTTATTATTTAATTATAATTAAATAATTAACTTTTCTAGAAAATGGAAAATTTGCATACAACAGATATTGAAAACATTTGTTTTTTTTTAATTACTAGACGGCTACCCGTCTCTTCGCTCAGAAGCCTCGCATATGCATATGCAAACGAAAAACAACGTTTTATTTATTCAAAAAAAGAAATTATATCAAGGAAACTAAAAACTACAAGCAAATTAATATTGAAATCCATTTGTAGCAGTCGGAAATTTGCGCAGTTGAGTTCATCATGCCACAATACGCTAATTGCCAGGTAACGCGCATGCGAACTTCAATTGTTGGGACTTACGAATAGACACCTTTTTTTTTTTAATAAAAGGGTCTATAGATAATATCTGTTATACATAAATTATTAAATCTGGGATTATTTACTTATAATTAAATAATAATATTAACGCTGTTGCATATTTTAACATAATGAATAAACGGATTAATATCTTTGTGTGAGACATCACAAAATTCCAATGTTTCACTTGTATATTTGTAGACAAGGACCAAAACGAGAAAAATTTCAAAATGCAAAAGGTTGATCGCGTATAGACAGGAAATGTACAGTCACTTCTTGTTAACCGAGGGGGATTACGAATCTGAAAAGCCGTGGTTACTGAATCGTTGATCTTATGGGGAAATAGGGTTCAGTTCCCGCGGACCCTCTACAGTATACACTTTTGTTACCCTGATGATATCGAATTCCCAGAACGAAGGAAGTTAAGCAAGCGAATCTTAGCGATACAAGGCGTTTTCGCTAAGCAGTTGTATCAGCTTTGTTTTGTCATTGTTGAAATTGAATAAATTGATCACAAAGACACTACAAAAACCAGAGCAACATGTTATCAGAACAACGTGTAGACCGAGACCGAACTGCCCTTGGTGGAGCTCTTGTCGACACTGAGCGATAAACATTTCAGACCTTCTTAGCTGCTATTCATAACCACGAATGGGCACGAAGAGATCTCGTTTGTGGCGAAACGGGTTACACTTATATAGAAGCGGATAAGCGAATCCGAGGGATAAGAATCAGCGGATAACGAGACTGGACTGTATGTGCCAAGTTTAAAGAAAGTCCATCCAGTGGTTCAAAAAGGCATTAGGAGAGGCGCACACACACACACACACACAGACCGAAGGTTAATGAGCTTCACTTTCCTACGAAAGTAGTCTAAAAAATTACCTTCACTGTAAAAGACTAAATACAAACCGTATTTAAACAGACATAAAACATGTTTTATTGAATTCTGATGGGGTCTTGTATTTCCCTAAAAATGACACATGATATCAAATAATAAAAAAAAATAATTTAAAATCTTAATTTAAGAAACAATGAAGATTCTCTAGCTCTTCGTGAATGTACATTTGGATACAATTTTGAGGGAAGCGAGGACTAGTCTTGCTTTTATATTTGAAATCTTTTTCAAATTTTCTTTTCGAGAATTCAGCGCGAGAAAGATTGTCATATTTAAAAGCACTGGAATGTAAACAATGGATTTCTATCCTGTTTCTGTTAATTCCTCTTTGTATTAAACCTTCTCTAATCCATGGTTGATCCGATTAAAATAATCCTCATTTAAACATTTCAGCTGAATAATGCCGACTTAATTCACTTATTTAGTTGAAACTAGAAAATTGGAACTGCTTACTCAATCTTGTTTTTAGACATTTTAGATATTGAAATTTAAATGTAGGCTTTTTGTTTTCGTCGGCTTAAAAAAAACAATATTTTTTTTGTTAAATAACATTTTAAGGAAAGTAGGTTTTATGTTCTTTCAAATTTATTATCTATTAGTAGTTTACAAAATAGAAAACAAGTTAACATATGGATGTTAAGATGGAACCAGGAGTATCTCATTTTTAAATGATATTTTGTAGGTTCAGTCACATGTATTTGATTGCCACTGGTTTTTTTAAATGGTCGTGTGCGATGGATGGACTTGTGTTTTGGTGGCTTTGTGGGTGTTGTCGTAACCGCTATTGGGAGGAGTTGTTTATTGGTTGGTGCGGGATGATTTGGTTTGTTGTGGGAGGTTGGGAAAAAAAATAATCATCTTTCATAATGGTTTTGGGTGCCGCTTGCAAGTGACGTCACTGCGGTACTAAATCGCAAGTTGTTGCTTTTGATTCTCACTCAAATACAACCCTTTCAACAAAAACTACGAATCAATTTTGATTTCTACAACACATTCTGATCTGAATTTTAGCAAAGTTTTTTGAATTTTTTGGAGGGAAAACTTATAGAACAGATAACATTCGAACTACGTAAAGGAATTAAAATTGGAATGATAATCGAGATTTATCCAAATATCATTAAATAAATAAATAAATATTAATTAACAGGAACACGTCAATAAATGTGGAAAGTGAATGGTACCAGGTTAAAGACCTTTTCGTGACCATTTACAATGGGCACCAAATAAAAAATGATTTCAAGCTGGATCAAAAGGAAATAGAAAAAAAATGTAGAAGACGCGGATCAACAAGTTTTAGCGTTTCACTGGTAATCAGCTGATTCTCCATCCAAGCAGGATAATGCCCCTCTTCAGTGGCTATCGACCAATCACTCCTAGAATAGGGGAGGGATAAGTCTACCAGACTGACTCATTCCCATACATTAGCCCTCGATTTGCATTGGTCTAGAGGCTAAATATTGATTGGCAAAATACGGTAAAGAATTACATAGGAATCAGAAAGAAAATCACACCTACAAATGAACAAAATGAAAAAGAGATAGTAGATGTACAAATTTATTATTCACTTAAAAGAACTTAAGAAATGAAATAAATCAAAATTACTTACAAATGTAAGAGAAATAAAATCAATATTTAATCAATATTAATTAAAATCATTATTTTTTAATTCGTATCTGCTGCTTGAATCAGTTTTACAAAATCAAGAGAGAGGGGGATTACCTCATTCATTTAGGGTTTAATATCTCTCGAGGGTTTAATGAGAGATACAATTGTAATTTGGTGGTTTTATTGATTCAGTTGCACTACAATGGATTGGAGGTCTGTCCCCTTCAACTAAGAGACAAGAAGGAAGAAGACAGGTCGATTGAGATTGATATAAATCTCAAAATATGTAAATGGAGACAAGAAAATATAGATGTCATATTAAATGTATTTTAACAAATACTAAAAAGTGTGATATTAACAGTGAATACATAAACTAAATATTCAAAATAAATACATAAATAAATAAATAATTATAAATAAGTAAATGAATAATTTCTAAATAATGGAAATGGTAGTATGAAAAATTTTCTACTTTATTTATTTATTTATTTATTTATTTACTTAATTTTTTTTTTATTTTTGTTTAAGAAAAATAAAACTGAAGGAAACGCTTAAGATTAATGTCGATTCTGATCGCTGTATGGCAGCACCATCTTGTTTTATAAAGGGATTTCTTTTTTTTTAACTCGGGAGTTGTCTGTCACAGGCATCCAAGCATTGAGCTAAAGCATCATTAACGTTTTCAGTTTTCTTTCCAAATATAAAAAAGAAAAAGAAAAAAAAAAAATACTCATAAAAATTCTAAAAGTTTTTTTTAATTACAATCATTATTAACAACAGCTAGATCGACCAGTGAATGTGCTCTTATGAACACCATTAATTTTTTTCCAAATAAATTTATAGGAATCTATTTGTAAAAAGAATAAATAAAAAAAAAAAAAATGATAATAATAATAAAAAAAGTTTCTTTAGATTTTGAGGTAAGTTGTTACCACTGTCAAATATATATAATTTTTTATTTTTTTATTTTATTAATTAATTTTGTTATTTCTTATAAAATTTTGGTTACAAGTTGTTCGAATAACGAAGTAATTTTATATTTCTGATAAATTTAGATACCAATTTCTAATTAAGATTTTTAGATATAAATGTTTGTCATTTCTCATGAGTGTTTATTCCGAGTTATAACTCATGTATTTCTTTGTATTTAATTCATTCCTTTTCATTAGCTAAGTAAACTTTAGAGAGTCTCGTGGGACAATGGGTCACCCTTGAAATATCTAAGGTAAGAGAAATATTAAGAACGAGAACGAAAAAACAAATGCACGAAAAGAATGGAGGGTGAAAAAAATTTCGCGATAGGTCTGTCCTCATTAGATAACAGGTATATCCATAGGAATGACTCGACGATTTACTTCGACAAATTACAACGTCTGCCCTCGTCCATGTGAGGCGGCAACAGTTTGAAACATTCGACCTAATTCACCTGTTTCTGTCAGATAGGAAACATCACCTAACCCAGCAATTTTCCTCTTCATTTGCATAGCAATTCATGACTCTTTATTAAAGGCCCACGGTTTCACCTTGTAAATCTCTACCTACGATAATTTACGGCCGAAATTGTTCTTATCAACTGTCACCGGAGGTAAAGACTTGGACCAATAATCGAATAATAGTTTTCTTGAAAAAGTTACCAAAGTGCCGTAATGGAGGAATAGCATATGTGGAATTTAAAACTATACCTCTGAATTGTTTTTAATTTTCATTATTTATAGAACGCAAGAGTAATCTGACTTACAATACGGCGTTTTGATGACAGTGAAATAACGTTTTTTTCTTTGAAAATCGAAATTAAGTGAAATTAATTTTTTTTGTTTAATGCTTTATTTCGCCGCAGCGAGCGCTGTTTCAGAATTGAAACCGAAACTGTCTTCATATCAAAGTATGAATACTCTCAATGAAGTATGAGTTAAATCTTGTTATTAATTTTCAAATATATAATTTAATGTAGCTACATAAAATTATTTTATTTTATAAATAAATAAATATTAAAGCTGTACCTCTATGGGTCTATGTACGGTATATTTATGTATTTTGTTTGCCTTTAATACGTAATTAAAAAAATTCTAACCAATTAATTAACTAACTAAATTAATTGATTAACAGTGTTATATTTATCATGAATAATAAACAAGCTCTTCATTTGTGAAATAAAAAAATTAAAAAAAAAAATCTAAAATTATTCAAAGAAATATTAAAACGTATTTCTATAGAAATAAAAAAAAAGAAAGAAATATTAAAACTACAATGCTGCTTGAATAAACAAAAGCAAGATCATCAGTGAGGAAAAAAGCAATTAAATAAATTATCATCCCATTCTTATATCGAATTTCCCTCGCACCAAATTGTTTAGTTCTGAAATGTGCCTATAGATGGCGGTAAAATTCCGGACTAGAGAAAATGAATAGGAAGAAAAGTGAATGGTAAGTACATAAATATCTGATGTAAGAGGGAAAAAGTAAAGTTAAAAAATAAATTCAACTAGTCATTTAAAGAATATATATATATATTTTCAATCAAAACTTTTCCTCCATAAATTATTAAACAAAGTAATAAACTAAAATAGCCTTCGGTTTCAAAATTTTTTCCAGACGATAATTACTTTTTTTAACTTGTCTTTTTTTTTTTTTTTTTAATAAATTGATTTAAGATTTATTCTTCAATTAATTTGAATAATCTTTTAGGAAAGGATTTCTTAAACACTTTTTACACTTTCTGGAAATTTGAAAATTAACCGAGTACACGGATTAATTGATTACAACGGAAATCATTACAAAAAAAACGTTTACCAGAAAACGCAAAAAAAAAAAAAAAAAAAATCGAAATTAGTTTTTAATAAGTTTTACGAATCAAATTGATTACTTCTTTCTTAGTGAGTATTTGTATTTGCTTTGGTATTTGGATTTTTTTTTTTTTTTAACAAAAGATTTAATTTTTATTATTGCAGAGAAATTTTCCATTCTTCAAGTTTGGAAATAATCTAAAAGCTAAACAGTGCAATAAGAATAAAACAGATGCCGCCAAATACCAGATGATGTGTTTCTCTATTAAGAAATAGTCTACGCCCTCATTCCAATTAAAGTCGTATTCTGGGTGATCAGACAAATAAATATGGTGAGAAATTGAGGACATTTCAATTGGACGTCCTTAGAGTGAAAAGGAAAAAAAAAAAAAATAATTAAAAAGTGTATACAAGGAGAAGAAACGAAAAAAAGAAAAAAATTACATCTGTAAGCTAAAATTCGTGATAGAAGTTCGATCTAATATTTGTAAGATTTCTTACAAAAGTGTGAGAGAAGGAAAAAAAATAAAGAAGTATTTTGTGCTCAATTTACTTTTTGAAATGTACAATTTTAAGTGGAAATATTCCATCTGTGATTGAAATAACTTAAAACCATCTATTCTAGGAGTTTTAAATTTAGTTAGCTGTAGGTTATCAAGCGTAAAGTCCTGAATTCTGTTTACAAAAATCAAGGAATACAAGGAATTAATCGCTATAAATCTCGATAGTACCAATAAACCGTCTTAATCAGGATATATTAAAAAAAAAATCTACTTTTTTCTTTAAAAAACATTTAAATAATAAAAATAATGACTTTTTTCTTATTTAAAAATTGAAATAATATAGGTACCTGGTAATGAGAATCATTTTTACTCTGGTACAAATCTCAATCGATAGAAAACGGGTTGAACCAAAAATACACGACATTAAAACACCTAAATCACTATATGAATTAGGAAGATGAAATTTTAATGAGAAGTTTCGCCAATCCAATTCTTGATTAAAAAACAATAGCCCTAATTCTCTAATTATTGTAAGGTTATTTATTGTATCTTAAAACTGCTTAGAGTTTAATGTAAGTTACAGTTTGGTTGTCTTGTGGATAGATCTTGTTTTAACTTCTTTTAGTCGGAATCTGTCTCGTTATTAACGAACCAGAAGCAATAAAACTTCTACCAACTATTTTACTATCGACTGTGACTACTTTTAATTAGGAAACTTATTTCCTTAATAATGTAATTACTTATAGCTTTAATAATGTAAGTAATTATATTCTTATATAATATCTTTACTTCTTTTGTACTTTAACTCAATATTTAGGATTTTGCTCTTTTTATTTTATTTTAATTTTTATTTAAAAAATTTTTTTAATTTCAATTTTAGATTCAGTTTTAAATACTTTAGTTAATAGTTAATTCGTGATTTTACAATTTATTTAGTTTTTGCAATTTTTAATTAGTTTCTTTTTGATAGGTCAGATTTAATATTGAATAATTTAGCTATTATATTGGGTAGTTTAATTTTAATTTTAGATTTAGATGTGGATAATTTGGTTAATTTCAACAAGTAATAGAGAAGAGATGCACTTTTTATTACTTCATTTTATATTTTGTAAATATAGTCATTTTTATATTAGTTAATTTGTATTTTAAATTTCAGATAATTAAGATGAAATCTTTTAGTTAATTTGTATTTTAAATTTTAGATAATTAAGATAAAATCTTTTATGTTTTAAATTTCATTTTTAATATTTAGTTTTTGCAATTTTTAAAAAATTTAAATTAAAGAGAGCAAAGTCTTAATATATTGCGTTTTTACTAAATTAATTCTAAATTACGCCGCTGATGACGTGGTGATAGGCTAATCTGTTTTATCACCATAGAAACGGTGATCTGAATTTTGAATTGGCATTTTCAGGCAGTGATTTGTTCTTTACATTGGTTTCAAATTTCATATCACTGTCCGGCTATATATATATATATATATATATATATTTAAAATTCCTATTCTAAATGTGTAATGTAGTGAAATTTCGATTACAAAAGTTGAACGGTCTATCTATTGAATAGGTCAGAATGTTTCATTAAAACAACAAAGAGTTGTAGTCAAAAGCAGTTTCGAAACCACGTGGTATTATATGACGTGAGGGTTGGGAAAAGAAGAAAACCATGGGTTATGGATTAATACTTCCATGTATTCTCAGTGACATCTATCGTAAAGCATCGTAAATAATTTCTATTTTTATGCAAAATAATAGAAGAGAACAAGATTTTCGATATTTTTTTTCATTTCTTTGCATCTTTAAGATATCTATGTACTGTTATTATTATTTTTATATAATTCACGTTTTTTATCAATATAATTCATATCAAAAAGTGGCTTCGGACGAGTAAAAAGGAAATTCCCAGTTGAGGAAAATGAACTGCGGCTCCCGCTCGCTGACAATATTCTCTTCACCGTCAAATTTGTAGCAATAGTTGGTCCTCCAAGTAATTCAGAAATTTATATTCCATCACCCTCACTCTTAAACTAGTGGAAAACGTTCCAAAGTACACCTCTAGCTTGGCTGTGCAGGCCTTACAGTAACCTTTCTTATGACACCGCCATATTGTTTTCTGTAGCAATGAGTTCCAGAATCAACTAAGTGATCCATTTTTTTTTTCCTTTTATGGTCATTCTTCTTTCTCTGTGCTTACTGTAATTATTAATAATAATTAGATGTAATAATGACGTTGTAATAAGCTTCCATATAGTTTCGAAACTTTTTGACTACAACTCTTTTATTGTTTTCAGGAAGCAGCTGCCAATTTTAATTTCTTTAGTAACCTAAATTTATTTAGTATTGTAAGTTATTATGCTCTTACTTTCTAATATATTTATATTGTAACAGTTTATAAGTAAATATTTTTAGAAATCATTTATTTGTATTTTTGTAGAAATTATTTATCTGTATTTTATTCATTTTAATTGTTAAATGTTATTTATTTTAAAAGATTTCTTTTCTATTTCCTAATTATTGATGTTGTGTTTATTTTTAAATTTTTTTTTCGTTGAATCGTTAATGAATTTAACTACGTTACGCTTTTGTCCAATCATTATGTATATTTTTTCTATTTTTTTTTTTTTTCAGAAACAAATTACCGTATTGCAATAGTAGATTAGTCGAAAAGCAACTTTAAATTTAATAAATTATAACTTTAAAATGTAGAAAAGATTCAGAAAATAAGTATTCTTAAACTAGCATGTATCGGACAGCCGTTATATTGTCTACCGAAATATAAAAAACAAAAAAACATCGATGTTGGAGCTTGCGAGTCTTGCGCATGCGCAAATAAATGGTTAATTTCCGACATAAAATGGAAATAATAGGAAAAGCTAATTTCCGACATAAAATGGAAATAATAGGAAAAGCTAATTTCCGACATAAAATAGAAATAATAGGAAAAACTGATTACAAATTTTACTTAATAAAATTTCATGAAAATTTAAAGTGGATAACGCTTTTCATTTTAAGAATAGAACGAATTAAATAGGAACTTTATTATTTCATGAAAGACAACAGTGCTTTTGTAGAAATGAAGCAAATTTTCAGGTTAACTTCAAACCATTCACAAAACTTCTACACTTCCGTGTTAAACAGAAACCCTCACTGAAATTATTGATACTTATTTGAATAAACAACGACGGTTAAAATTCGAGATGTGGATTGAATATCAATACCGAGGAATTGACGAACACTTAGTGATCAGTAATTCTAAATTTCTCTTCTTCCGGTTTAGTTAGAGACTTTACAGAAAGCAATTATTCCAGTTCAGAGAAATCATGGTGAATCAGTGAGCATAAAAAAAAAGCGTCTTTCTTCAATAAGTAGCGGTTGAGAGGAGTTAAATACGAAACCGCAATTATCCAGCGAAATGACATGACCATTTCCCTACTTGTGTATGTAGCATGACGACCAAGTGGTCACTCTGAGTAAGTGTCCATTGCCCTTAATACGACGACAACAATAATGAATCTGTTGTGCAATGGATCAAACGAATTATATATTCTTAAAAAACAATTGAAAAAGCAACAGGAAAAGAGATATTTTACAGAAGAATATCTACCTGAACAGTGAACATACGTAAATAGATGCTGTTGACCTCAAATAAATTTACGATCAATAAAACTTAAAAATATAATAATAGTCTATAAAACTATTATTATATCTTTACTTATATTTATTTATTCCATATATTATTATTATATATGTTACTTCGCTTCGTGCATAGTTGAAAACGACCGATATAGCAGACGTATCCATTAAATGACATCTTATATCCTCCCGCCTCTTAACTTTAACAGTTCTGAAATTTCATCATTAAATTAAAAAAAAATAAATAAAAAATTGGCATTCAGATTATTTACAGGGTGTATCTGAAATGTGCTACCAAACTTAAAGGTTGTATTGAATCATGCAAAACAACGAATAAATGTCATATAAACATGGGTCTGGAAATCCTTTATTTCGAAGATGTGAACGATGCAACAATACAGAGGTGTTGGCCATACAGTCGCTCAGTTTCACAGAAAGTGCTCGAATGTCCTTCACCGGCCGCAATGCACGCAACACAACGTCGCTCCATCGACTGTCGAACATGGTCGAAGATGCCATGTGCACGTCGAATTGTGTTGCACCCATCCACTATTCGATCATGCAGTGCGTGAGGGTCAGGAACCGATGTGGTGTACACTAATGCTTTAATGGTGTCCACTTTTGATGGGATGTGGGGTTGTGAACATTATATGTCACGATTACTCAGGAGCAATTTAATGACTCTACGATACGACGTAAAGGCCAACACCTCTGTATCGTTTCATCGTTCATATCTTGGAAATAATCTATTCCAGACCCATGTTTATACGACATTTATTCGTTGTTGTGCATGATTGAATACAACCTTTAAGTTTGGCAGCACATTTCAGATACACCCTGTATAAATGACCAAACATTTACATGGCGTAAAGTCCAAGGATAGAAGTTTCATTGTACGTTTTGAAATGGGACTATTTGCTCACGGCATCGCATAAAATTCAAATTCTTGTAATTTCTTCTTGAAATAGACTTTAGTTCCACTTTACCGACATATATTCATATCAATACAGCAATTCTTTTATTATCAGATTAACAGATTTTGAGAATGTTCGAAGCGCTGGCTAACGGCATCTACTACTTCTAGTATAATTACAGTGATCCCTCGCTATTTCGCGCTTCAAGTCTCGCGGCTTCAGTGCATCGCGTGTTTTTCAAAAATATTCATCGAAAAATAAAAATTAAAAAATACCGCCATAACGGCGGCCATATTGCAGAAAGCAGCGCTGTTTTATCGTGATACGCGAGAGAAACGGCTTCCTACAATATTAAGGTTTTATAATTAAAAAGATTTAAGTAAAATATACTGTACATACATACATATATATATATATACAGTATATATTTATTCTTTATATACAGTATATATGTACTGCATACTGTATATAAAGTATTCTATAAATATACATATTTTAAACTTTCTGGTACCCACACACACATACGAAAATTCCTAGGGGGCGAATCCTACTTCGCGAATTTTCACCTATCGCGGGGGGCTCTGGTCCTCATTAACCGCGATAAACGAGGGATTACTGTATATGCATTTTAATTTTTGAAATCAGTGTAGCATTGTAATTGCAGGATTAAAAATTCACGTTGCTCATTTTTGCGAATCACAGGCATTTAATAATTATAATCCAAATGAAAATGATTTCTCCTGATTGATATATCCTAGAAATCGACCCAGGAATGAATGAGGTATAACATTTCGCTGTATATCGAGTATTTAATGATTTAAAGTTGTTAAGTGTTAGGAACTTAACAAGAAAAACAGAAGATAAAGATTCCAGCGATCAGCAGCCGGATGATACGAAGTGTAGTTCAATGTTCATCTAACTTTCATGAAAGCCTATAAACATATAACAAAACCAGACAGATTCAATACACTACAGATTCAATACAAGTTCTTAAGAATTTAATGAAAAAACTGCATTCAAAATCAACAAACTATTGAAATGGTAAAAAAGATAAGACAGAGAAATTCAGCAAATGTTTACTTAGCATAACATCCACTGAATATGAGAACAAGGCTTCGATAAGATCCAAACGTTCACCAAAAGAAAAAAAAAAGGTTCCAAATATTTACGAAATAAGGAAAAATGAAAATAAAATCCATTAATAATTGTCTTTTGTTTGTTATTTCATTTCATCTAGAACTTACATTATTTCTTCGAAGAGAAGAACATAGATGCGTCGACAACAGACGTCTGTGTGATTGACAAAGTGATTTTTTTTTTCTTTCTTTGAATGGTTAGTTATCCTCTGTTTTTAACTATCATTACCATCAGTGAAAGGAAGCGATTTCCTAATCGAAGCTTGAAAACCGTTCCAGAAGCAGAATGTCAGTGTCAGTGTAGCGCAACGACCACGAATCCAAACAGTTCTTAGAGATCCTGTTAGATCCAACAAAGATTTCGTTCATGGCAGAAGACCAAGGGCAAAGGTCACACGTCATTGACCTGTCTCATTTGCAAGGATCTAATTCAAAATAGGAGTGACAGGGGTCCATTCAGTGGACATCAATGAAAAACAAAATACCAACAGAGAAAGAAGAACTGTTTTTTAGTGTCTTCCTATGTTTATAATTTTGTCGCCTTGAGAACAAGGAGTAAGGTTTGATTCTGCTACAGGACAGGGATATTTTTTCATTGTGTTCGAAAAATTATATTCGAAATTATAATGTTTACCACAAGCAGAAGCCTTATCTCCTTGAAACAACAAACTTTGGAATTTTCTCAAGGGTCATTAAGTAATGTGCTTAATTAAAGGGAAAAAAATAGCAGTCTCAACATTAATGCTCGAGAAATAAAACGTTTATCTTAATTCCCATAGTTGGTCTCCAAACAACTTTAATTTTACTGCAATAAAAGACGTTTCGCTGTTTTATTATTGTCTTTAAATTGTTTCTAGGGATGGAGATCATGTCATCTTTTGGCGAAGTGGATACTCCTTTGAAGCTCAAAATTCACTCGTTATTGTCACTCACCCATGGCGCGTGGGTAAAGGAATTTCTCGAATTCTGATCTGCAGTGTTTCATTATATAACAGTGCCATAGACTTTTTGTTATTTTTGATTTAGATGAGGTTTTAAATTATAATAGATATTATAATTTTGCCGTGCCGGCGTGGCAGAGCGGTCTGGGCTGCGGTCTGCCGTGCGGGCATTGTATCGGCACACGGGTTCGATTCCCGGTTTTGCTGTTTCAATTTCCTTTCCTGTGTTTGTCAGCCTCTTCTTCACTTTCTCTTCGATCTGACGTCATTCCTGAATGGCGTCCTGAGGAAGGCAAACGGGAAACCACCTCAGTATCTTTCCCTCTGAATTCTATGGAGTCGTCTAGGGGTTTGGGAACACTACCGCTCCATGGAACACGGTCCTTCGAATTCGAAGATCGCACTTCGGTGCGAACCACACCTACTATTATAATTTTACAGTTGTCTTCTTTTTCGTGAAAAAAGTATATCAGAATCAGATCATTTCTTGAACTGTATTAATACGGAATCTTATATTTCTCCTCCTCCACCCCCACCCCCACCTGTCATCCCCTCAACCCCCGAAAATAAGAAAGAAAAAAAAGATGGTAGAAGAGTCAATACTATTAACTTACTGCTATTCCGTTGATGGTGTTAATTCGAAGCACATGAAAGCAGTTGACGAAGTCACTGAAATAGTAACGAGACATAAACTATAATAATACAATATATTTACATTTGCATTCCGGCATGAAACTCAGAAGTTGGTAATTTTTCTTTCCGATTGAGTTGTACAAAAAAAGTTAAAAAATAATTAAAAATTGGCTAAAAATGTCAGAGAAATCTCGAAAAAAAATATGTTAATAAACCAAGACTCACAGTAGATAAAATTTCCGAACTAATTATGTCATTTCTTAAAAAATTCTGTTCATATTAATATTATGTTATGATGGATATCTTTTTATTTATCTGTTATGTTTATTTAGTAAGAACAACAGCACTACGATATGTTCAGTTGTACCATTTTTCTTCTATTCTTGTTATTCTTTAAGTATTTCTTTAAATTCCAATCTTTTGTTATAAATCTTTTGTTAAACTACTCCAAGATATACGCTGTGTACCATTAGTCAATTTTCATATTTCATAGATTTACTGTTTTTATAGTTCTTTTCTATTGTAGAACCTGTTGATGGAGATAACAGCATCTGATGGGTCTTCTACCTACAATAAAGTCTTAATTACTGTTATTCTTTATTTTAGTCTTTAGATAAAGATATTTGATGTAAATAGCTTCGTTTCTATTTCAAACTCAACTACAGATAACCTATTTACAAAGTTAGATATAAGGTTAGAGCAGCAGCTCATCCGCTTTTATTTTAAGACCTGTCCAGATAACTCATGATCTAAATTTTACCAAATGGTTAAACAATCTCACACTAACCTAATAGCCCATTAGGATTTAAATTCTCATCGTAATGCCTGGAAGAGTATCTTCAAAATTCGTAAAAACCATCTATTTCGAACTTAAAACAATCAAGAAGACAATAAACAATGAAATACTTAAAGCATTAAAAACTCTTAAAAACCATGCTTTCTGTATTATATAATGATTAAAATATATAAGAATTATGTACATATATAATTCAGAAGTAGTTGTATATAGATAGGCCGCCTAGCGGTTGGTTCGGCAGTAACGGCGAACGGAAGGACGTGTTGGCGAAATATATTAATATAAAATATATTAATATTTCAGTAAATTATTGTATGTTACTGTTTTGTTATCAAACATAAGCAAGTGTGCAAAATTTCTAGATGATTGACCGATGGGAAGTGACTTAAAAATTGATTACAAGATTTGACCCAGAAAAAAGACAGTAAGAGTTAATAAAAGCATGGTAAAAAGAGGGAATCAGTGAATTTGATTGGGAATTTTTTGCAATGTCTTAAGAATCACAAATTCAAAATAGAAAGATGTAAACATGAAAGAAATACGATTAAGTAGTAAATTTCGATTGTCGAAAAAAATATAAACAGTGAAAGAACCCAGAAGTATGATAACTTCGATCTAAATTTTATACCTCAGATTGTATATGAAATGGCATATTCCAAAAAAAATAAAAATAAATAAAAGTAGATGTAGACCTTTTAGTCTCTCTCTGTCGTCTACGGAACAAGAACTTTCGTTAGAAATTTACAATTTGCTTTCTTTAAAATGTTGTCCTGAAAGTTTTAGTTTTGAATCCTTAAATCTGCATCCCAAGTTTCAAGAAGTCCATCCAGCTATTCGTTGTTAGATAGGGATTACACACATACAGCCTCGCTTTCTGGAAGAGTAAGCTAAAAATTAATTACCCTAGAAAGCTAAAACGTTGGTTTTGTACTACAAATGTTAGCTTGGTAATGTTAGACCTTCGATAGGAAGTCAACAGCATTTGACAGGAAGTCCAAAAGCATTTTACACCAGGTCTTCTCAGTTGCCACAAGTAAATACTAAGAAGTACAAATTCTGTTGGCAAACTGCGCAAAGTTGTCTAACACATGATAATAATTGTTTATACTAGGAATAAAATTTCATTCAACTGAGTCATCCTTAAGAGCTAAAACAGTTTCTGATTAAGCAAGAAGCATGAAGTAACTAGAATGTCGTACCAGATTTAAATCCAGTTCAATCCAGAACTAGCCAGAATATAAATAAGAAAGACACCAAGGGCATGAAAGCTAAAAACTATATCTGATAACTGGTCGAGTACATACCATATCTGCTGAACTACAGATCTACATGCTCCGGGTGGTAAAGTTTCGGCAATCCGTGACCAGTAGGGTCTAAGTTGAGACGTGGCGGTCAGCCCGACGTCCGTCCACCTTTATCTAACTTTTCGTTTGAATGTATGACGTATCAAGATTTATAAATAACAATTCATGTAGATTAGGCTAAACTCATGCCTTCCAGAATAAACAGTTGTCCAGCTACCGTATTAAGCTATCAGGAATTTGACAGAAAAATAGAAGATAAAGACTCCAGCGATCAGCAGTCGGATGCTCGAAGTGCAGGTCAGTGCTTATTTGTTTTATTTTAATTCTTTATTTTATTAACATCAACGTATCTTGAATGAAGATTAGCATATGTAAAATACTTGGGATTCATTAAGGGCTGAAAAACATTAAAAATTTTAAAATTTAATAACACAACAGGTTTCGACAGGATGTGCCTATCGTTCACAAGTGTAATACAGGTGCAATACAAGTGTGATACACTTGTAAAGGACAGGCGCGTCCTGTCGAAACCTGGTTGTGCTATTATATTAAAATTTTAATGTTTCTTAAATTAGTTTGTGTGTCAAGCCTTTTTTAATGATAATCAATATATCTTGCTTCTCGAAAATCACTGTTTTTTTATGTATGGATGGTCTGCATTTCGTCACAAATCCCTTAGACATTTGATACAGGGTTGGGTGAACCCTAAGACCGTCTGAAGAAAAATGAAACAAAAAAAAAATCCGACACATTGTGGGATTTGAACCTTCCAGTCCGGCGTAAATAAATTACCACTTATGCTACCGGACCTATATTAAATAGTGATGATTGGTATAATGTTATGCAATAATTATCGTGATCTGTTCAGTGATTACAATCTTCAGACACTTAACATCATTAAATCTTACATAAAAAATGAAGTTTCTCATAGAATCGTCTCACAATTAACAACTTAAAAATTAAGTCGATTAAAATTTTAAATTTTAATAACGAACTTGACAAAAAAGAAATAGGGTGACAAAACTTTTTCTGGAGGTTCCAAGAAATGCTGTAAAAGAAAAAAGAAAAAAAATTAAATTAACGACTCCATCAAAGTTTAGAAGAAATGCTATCATTTTTGCAGCCTGGAATCACTTTTAATGGGGCATGAGAAAGTGATCTAATGGAGCATAAAATTCAGGAAAATGGAGACCAAGAAAGTGAAGGTCATTCACACAAGTTCACCATTGATTTAGATGACAGCCTATTTACATTGGAATAAAGTAAGCAATGTTATCTCTATCCATTGCGACGTTATAACATGGAGATGGAATTTATTTATTTTATCAACACCAATATATCATGCTTCCCCAGAACCACTGTTGTTTATGTACTGGTCGTTTTTATTTTGTCACAATATTCTTCCAAAAAAACACGATTTGACGAAAACGAAATATAAACAAGAAAATTAAGATGGCGTTATCAGTGTACGAATAATTAAATGAGAAGCGCTTTCTATAAGTGACATAGTTGTTTTTAACTCGCAAAAGGAATTAGTGAAAACAGGAGAGCTAAGCGAAAAAGAGGAATATCTCGATTAAGATATTAAAAAAATGATTTTTTTCCCCCCCGCTATCTATATATACGATGTTTAGTATCTATAATTTAAGTTATGAAAGTTAAAGTGCCCCACTATAGGCCGATTTTAGGCCCTTGGGATAGCGGGAGATAAGGCTCCCGGCGTTTTGTGGCCAACCGAACAAAGTTGAGGTCAGGTGGTCAGCCCGACGCTCGCCCGCTTTTAATCTGGGAAAGAAACACGGTATATATTTAACACAGGACTGAGTGAACCCTAGGATGATGATGACTGATGGAGATTTTAGCTGGAAAAATCCCTGACGTCTGCTGAAGTCAGGATTGAACCCGGCTCCTCTTGGCAGAAATTAGCGCTGTACCATTTGGCTATCGAACCCACATAATTTAAGCTAAAGATTAGGAAAAATTGACAGACAATTATTTGAATTACCGGTAATCTCCGAAAAAGTTAATATTTATTTAATGGCAAACGACCTCAGTATAAAAAAATAAAAATAAAAAAAAATCTCATTTGTATAATAAAAGGCAAAGAAAGACGGGAAAAAATTACAAAATATTAAACTGTATTAAAAATAAAACCAGATGAATCGGAGTTATCATTATGGCAGTGTTGTGTTAGTTTATTTTTAATTTTCAAATTGTTTTATCCAATCTGTTTCAAAATCTGATCACCGTGGATAATCTAATCTAATAATAAAACACGAGCTCCAAGGGTAAGTAGATTTTTTAGGAAATGATTTCCAATCTTATTTGACGCATCTGCAGTTTCTCTGTATAAGTCAAATTAGGAAGTATTATCCTTATAATATAAACTCTATAGTCGTATTTTTTTTTCTTTTTTTACTTTTAATAAGTTAGTTGAACTTTTGATTGAAATAATTTCTATTTCTGACTAAAATTCAGAAATTTTGCATCTTTCAAACTCAAAAATGATTATATTTGGCCAAATGAGAGATCGACTCTGACCTTGAAAAACAGCCATGATCTCTTAATCATTCCAGGACTCCAGAGAGAAGATTCAAAATGGCGACTCTCGGACAGTGAAAACCGTTGAAGCCAAACAAAAAGGAAATTACTGCTAACGTTACTTCTTATTTCGAAAAGGCCTTACGACATGCTTACTTATGGCACATCAGAGAAATTGTTTTCGATCGCAGGGCCGTTTTTTTAAACGAAACGTCAGTAAATGAATCCCATCTTCGTCTTCGTGTTGTCGATCTCAGGGATGCAATGTCGTCAAGAAACCAATTGGGAAAGGTAGGAGACTGATTTTGAACGATTGAAACGAACGAATGAATAAAAATTAATTTTGAAATTATATTTGATGAGAAATCAGAATAGTTCAAGAAAATAAATATCGTCTTTTTTCCGTAAACTTCAAACTCCCTAAATGTTAACTTTCCCGCCATAAACACTGACATATACAATCGATTCAAATTCTACTATTGCGACATCTGGTGGCCACGGTCGTTCTTTGGTTTGGCGGACTTTAACAACACGACGACTATTCCTTTACTTTTTTTTTTATTTTTATTAATTCATTCAATTATTTACTTTCGGGGATAGAATAAAGACTTCTAAATTGTATTTTTATTTAGAAAATATTTCAGCCTTCAGATGAAGGCTTTTTTTAAACTATAATTTCTGTTGAAAACAAGCAGTAGGTCTAGATATTTCTTTAATTTTTTGGAAAAACAAAATTAATGAAATCCATATAAGTTGTCTAAATCTAAATAATTTTAATTTTAAAATTAATTTTAATATTTTCATATTTAAGCTCGCGCAATTTTTAAGAGGATTAATAATAACCGGATTATACTCCTTTTGTTGGACAGAAATCCATTGCTTTTCTGTGGGAATTTTTGTCAACCTCTGGCGTTAATTTAACAAGAACCCATAGGGAAAAAAAAATTAAAATAAAAAAATTTAGATTGTCTCTTATTCTAAAATATGCCTATCAGGTTTCAAGAAGAGTTATCCTATGGTTCAAATGTTATCAGACGAGACAATCTCATAGACAGACTGAGTGATTTGATAAGCCGCTAATGGGTTCATGAGTTATTAACGGTTTTTCAAAATGTTATCCCTCCCCAATCAAATTCAAATAATAAGAGCAATTTTTTTTTTAATGAAATATTCCAATTAATTAATTTCAAATAGAAACTTTCAATTAATTCAAAAGAAAAAGACGAAGAAGACTATCAATGGAAGCGTCGTTGTGTAATGTACAGCGCTGTGGCTTCGAAGGCGAAAACAGTTGTTTCGGAGGGGGTCCTTTAGTTACGCCACAGTTCCATTGGAATCCATATCTCTGACGTTTAAAAAAAGAAAGAAGAATTCTTCTGATTTTTTTACGTTGAAATTGAGACTTAATGAAGATCATAAATATAATTTAAGAGCACTTATGACTGTTATGCTCAATGTCGTTCGTTTTTTTTTTCTTCTTTTTAAAATAAAAATGAAGTATTGCTGTTAAACGTGGAATAATGAAGCGGAAAAGTTGACGAATGTATTATTTAATGATATAATATTTATTTTTCAGTGAAAAAATGTTCTCTAACGATTATAATATTTACAAATAAAAAATAAACATATTACTAGAAAAAAGCTTATATCAATATTTCAATAAATACAGTAAATCAAAGACTTTTTTTATTATAATTTATTCAAACAATTTTATAAAGGAAACTAAAAAAACATACAAATAAGATATATACGTTATAGTATATTTATTTTGAGATTGCATTGCTTGAATTGAATAACTGAGTCCTTCAAAGCGATCGTAATTTGTCACGAATTACATTTAACATGTAAAAAAAAACAAAAAAAAAAAAACAACAGAAAGTCATTTAGAAAAAAACTAGAAACTTCACTGAGAAAATTGCTGAAATTCAGCTATGTTTAAAAAATGTCCAAGATTACTTTTATTCCACTAACTGATGATTTGATTTATATTTGAATTTCTTTAGCATTAATAATTTAATTTTCCACTTGAATAATTTTCTTCTCCTTTGAACGAGCATCACGCTAAAACGGCTAGACAGATTTTCTTAAAGTTTGCCACGACGCTTATTTATGAACCAATTTAAAACATGATTATTTTGATCTCCAGCTCCCACTAATCCTTAGAAATGACCTGCTCAGTCACTAAAGCCATGGATTGTTGAGGGTACAGCCACAACACACACACACACACACACACACACATATATATATATATATATTTTAAAAAATTAGAAAAATGAAGAATTGCTGTTAAACGTGGAATAATGAATATTTTTAAAGATTATAACATTTACAAAAACAAAAACAAAAACAAAATTTTAATAATAAATGTTTTTTTGTTTCTTCTTAAACTTCTCTTCCCATTGTCTGTTCCTGATGGTTGTATAAATATCCGCTTCAAACAAGACTGTTGAAGGCTTTTTTTTTTATGTACATTGTATTATTGTTGTTGTTATTGTTATTTTTCTTATATAAAATATAATATTATAATATAATTTCGTTTAAATCATTGTATTGAACTTTTATTTGAATAATAGCGAAAGGTACAACATACAGTAGCTTATCAAAATATATTTCCCTGATATTAAAAAATTGTTTGTTAACCATAAATACCCCTGTTGCAATTAAAAAATTCCTATGATTTCAAATAAAATTTATGACAAACGCACAAAAATATCAAAGACGATAATATCATGATTTCTTTGGATGTAGTTAACCCATATGGTTCTTTGGACCATCAATTGATAAAAGAAGCCATAAATAAATTAATTGACCATCAGACCGTCATGGATAAATACAGAATCGAGGCACCACTGCGCTTCCGATGTATCATTCATACCAGCCTCAGTAGCGAGACCTTGTTATTTACAGTGACTTCTTCTGGCTGATGATCGCCAACGAGTTGAAACAGCTGTTCCAGGATGTCCCTTGTAAATAATTTGGTCTCACCCATTGTCATAAAAATATTTTCATATATCGTATTGACACTCTTCTCAGCAATCAATATTTCCATTACCAATAACAAATCTATAAACTTAATAAAGGCGTATTCATGGAAATTGCTGCTTCTGCAGCCAATCTCATGAAATACGTCGAATATCAGCTCATTTTGAATCATTGAATCATCTAAAGATGATGTAATTTCATATTACAATACGCTGATGATATCTTTGCTATCATCAGTCATAACAAAATGACACCATCAATGGAATTCATAACTCCATCAACTTTGAAATATTAATAGAAAAAAATAATGTCATTTCTTTCCTTGACTACTTGATAATCAAAGAAAATAACAAACTTCAATTTACAGTATATAGAAAGCCCACCCGTGCTAACAAAATACAGTCGGACCTCTATTTAACGAAGTCTCTAAATCCCGAAAAAAAGTTCATTATATAGAAAATTCGTTAAATAGAGATTCACCTTTTAAAATTACTTTAAACTACATAAAACAGATTTAAAATACATAAACAATAAATATTATTAAAAAAAGTAATAATTTTAATGACATAAAGCTTACAAGACCACATCCATACTAAAATTTTATTAAAAAAATTTGTTAATTTTGTCTTGAGTTTTTTGAAATTGAAACACTAGCCACATGTGAAATTGGTGAATTTCAATCAAATTGAAATAATAGACCAGGCCCCTACCATATTCTCTCTTACCTCAAGAGAGTCCTGGCACATTGCCAACTCCCCTACTATCAATAATGATGCATCCAATAACATTATAAAAAATTACTTAAACACATTTCACTACTCACAATTTCACAGTTGAAAATAGTCTCAAGCTGGGCTGAAACGTTCTCTTTTAACCTTTGTGATGCTTGATGAAAAATTACATTTGTAATTTGATTCAGTTTTATTAATTTTGGGATTCCCACTCAGGATAATTCCAATCTCCCAATTTTTTTACGTGGATTTCTTCGAGACACATCAAAACGTGCGATAGGTAAAATATACATAAATACTACACATACATAATTAGCAGGAGGGAATTCTCAATGAAAAATAACTATAATTTTTTAGAAATAATTAATAAATAATAACTCAAATAAAAGAAGAATTTCATTTATATTCAGTAATACTGAACAGCAGCGGCATAAAAGTTGAGCTAAGATTTTGACATCTCTTTAATGTCACTTTCAGTTTTTCCAGATTAATTTTTTGCTCAATTAATGCTCAATATTTTTTTAGATGCTCAAATGTAAAAAGATTTTTTTATATAAAGCATTAATTATTATTATATCGCAGATGTTAACAATTTCTTTTTTGTTAGTTATTTAATCGTGTATTAATTTTTGCTTGTGGATAAAACAAATGAACAAACGGCTAACAGAAAGACAATCATATGAAGATTAAAGCCTATGAAACGTCAAGCGTAAATACTGAAAAAAATCCTACCATATAATTTGTACATAATAGATATTTTCAGGGGAAAAATGTTTATTAAACTCTTTACATTGTTCGTAACATTTTTGTTACATTTTCAAAAGAGAATTATAATTTGGAAAATTAATAAAGGAAAAATATAACATTTTAGCTATGAACAAAACACATGATATCAATATCACATACCAAAAATTTTAACAAATTTACAATAATAATAAAAGAAGCGTTATAATTCAAAAATTTAACGATAAATTATTAAATCGAAAACATGGATTCCTTTGTTAACTAATATCTTTACTGTTAAGTGATTTATTTTTATTTTTATCTGATTGGTTTATTATTGTATTAATGTATTATAATTGTAAGTTATGGTTAAAATTTTTGTTATTTGATATTGATATCACGGTTTTTGTTGAAAGTTAAAATGTTATACTTTTTCTTTATTAATTTTTCAAATTATAATTCCAAATTACAATTCTCTTAATTATAATTCCTTCAGAAGTAAACTATATAATTATCTTTTGAAAATGTAACAAAAATATTACGAAACCATGTAAAGAGTTTAATAAACATTTTTCCCATGAAAATATCTATTATGCATAAATTACATATTAATTAATTATTATGTGTGCAAAATGTTTCATATTTTAACATAGGAATTAGAAGAATGTTAACGACAAGGTGATATCAGTAAGCAAGAGGTAGGTTCATTTTTTTTCATCTGCCTCGAAGGACAAAAAGCATTTGCATGATGGGTGTGACTTCAATGTATGTGCCTTGAAATCGAACCTCAATGACATAGGTTTTAATTTCAATACAAAAAAAAATAACACCGATAGACATATGAAAGGCTTTTAACGATAATAATAAGTTCATTTTAATAAGAAGTCATTATAGAGAAGTCTATTGTATGTTTTAGAGAACTAATATGAAACTACTGCTGTTCAGAAATTTTCAATCTGTGATCGTCACGACTGACAACAGCATTTTCGAACGTGCTCATGAATATAATCAGAAATCAGATTACATTACGAAATACACTTTGATATCATTGTTCTTCAAATTCTAATGTTTCCAGAGTGTTTTATCATTTCTAATTTATAATTGAAATAATTATTTAGATAAGAATAAGTCGTTAAATGACGAATATTCCATCAGTAAAATTTGGAAATCTTATTTAGGATGAAACTGTACAGTATTTGAAATAAGCTGAAAATGATGGGAAGAAACAAACTAACAAATTAATTTTTTGAATTTAAAAAATTTGTAAAAACTCACAGAACTTGACAAAATTATTAAAGAAGAAGGACTGTTACATCAATATTCTTCTTATTAGTATTGATATTTAGGCTTAAAAAAGAAAAAAAAACCCGGTTGAATGCCTGCTTTTCGCGGGGAAGCCGTTCTTCATCTAAAAATAGTGATGAAACATCTGGCTTTTGCTGTGGCTCAAGATTCGGAACCGAAATATGGAAATGATTTGTCTAAGAAATTTCAATGGTTTTTAAAAAATGATGAAAACACCAAATCAAAATAAATACATCAGTGAGAAAGTGAGATTATAGAACAAAACAAAAACGCTTTTTTTCTAAATAAGGTCTAATTAATAAGACTACTCCAAGTTATTTTTCTTTTTTTTTCAGTTTTTATTATTTCAATTCAACCTCTTGAATAGTTAACAAAAAAATAGTATTCATGATAAAGATTTAACAAAAAATACAATGCATTCACATCAAATTTTGAATTTATTTATTTATTTATTTATTTATTTATTTATTTATTTATTTATTTATTTTGTAATATCTACAATTGCCGTTGATGAGATTGAAATGTTCCAAGAGTCTTATTTCTTAGATACGTTTTTTATTATTTGTATACGTAAATGACTGTAAAATTCGAGAACTTTCCCTAGCTTATTTTCGATCGACAATGGTGCAGTAACAATCTTTGGAGCGAACAATCTAAGATTGACATCACTTAATTAGCAGCCAATTACGTCTGGAATAAACGCAGAAGACATTTTTCAACAGTAAAAACGATGAGATAATAAAAATCGACAAGACACTAATGGAATGACAGTCATTAAAACGCTTTCTTAGTGGCTTCACACGTGACGAAGTTTCAATATTGTTAAAAAAAAAAAATAGATCTCTGCTAGAGCAGTGCATTTCTATAGCGTTCCGGACTGATAATGCTGGGATTTTATAAAAATTCAATGCATTTATTACTTAAATTATTTGTCTTTATTTGATATTTTAATTTTTAGAAAAAAAAAGTTTTGTAAAATCATAACCATTAATTAAAAAAAAAA